>JAOTRH010446764.1:0-31509 GCA_034768845.1 Heliamphora exappendiculata
ATACACAAGACTTTATTAAATGCACACTGTGAGTTTTCAAATGTGCAAAAGAAATTTATAAATAATCTCATTTGCTTACAACATTTCTTTTCTCATCTGTAATTACCTCTCTACTCTTATCACAGTTTTTAACACTCGTTATTATATTTCTTAATACATTAGAAAGTTCTTGAGGGTCCATGATAACAGAACTCCTTCTCTCCACTTCATCTTTCCTAATTCCCACTTCAGAAACGGACGGTCCATGATCTAACTCTGCTATGCCAATTCCTCCTCTGCATATATCAAACTCCGACACGCTGGGACGAGCTATGCGTTCATCAATGACTGATCCAGATTCTCCAAAACCTCCAATCAACAGATTGGACCTCCTTTTCGGTAAACACAGAGACATAGACCGGGGGAGAATTGGAACAGCACTACTAGGGGCACAGTGCCAAATATCAACATGTTCTCTATTATATTTTTTTTCCATCACATTGATTGACGGCGGTCTCATTACAGAATCTTCCAGCATCTCACTAGTAGAATACTTCAGATACCCTTTCATTTTACAATATGTAACACCTCTTTTGATATTAGATTCTTCTAGGCGGTACTTGACCAAAGCTTAGGGGCGATCCGGCTTCATCTCTAGTTCCTAAAATTGTTAACACGTCAAGATCTGCCGTTTCGATAATTATTCTATTTTTAATATGCTAAGCAGTTTCTTGATGCATATAGTGAACGTCATGTATGGCTTATCGGTCGTTGAAGAATAAATGTAATAAATTTCTACTTACGCATAGGATATTGTTGTCAGCCCAGTCCCTAATGCTCTGTGGGACATTAGGGAAACACGTATATTTTGGTAAATATACAACCAATGGCTCTGATAATTGTTGATTGGCTACGTATTCCAAGTTACGTAATTGGGTTACCCATATAAATGGTTGTTGAGCTTGTACTTTGCATAAGAAGTCAGATTTTGAAGTAGATTCAGCCAGGATAGTTGTCCAGATGGCATCTCTACTCTTATGTGGACTCTGTCAGGTTACCTTGAGTACTCCCTTATCAATGAAATTGCCTTCCTTTGATATGTAGTCTGCCACGTGAGCATCAGAACGTGGCACTTGCATGTTTGGATGGAAAGACTTATTCACGACATGTGGGACTTTGATGTCGCAGTGTGTTGGAGTTGTGATGTTGAATCATTTCTCCGTTTGCAGAAGAATGTAGAGGTGTGGCTCATTATCCTGGTGGGTTTCTGTAGCAACCCTTATATAGGTATGGTTGTATGGTAGGAAGAGGGACCAGATGTGGTCTAGTACAAATTGTGCAATTAAGGATAAGGACAGTAGGGTCCACGGTAATTACACATAAATCTACTGCCTCCCAGATTCCTCGTTCTCCGATAAGCAAAGGGGGTACGATAGGTATTGCTTGCTGCTCTGTCCATTTTAAATGAAAGACTCCAAAGAGCATATTCTTACAGATCTGGAATTCCTCTTACCTCTACTAATCCTTCTGTTCAGAGACCTTAGCTTTGATATTAACTCCCTCTCTTCCACGCACGCTGGAACAAATTTCACCGGAACTAACCGTCGGCTCTCTTCCCATGGTCCTACTTGCCACGTCAAGTAAAGATCTACACACATTTGAATGAACTGACCGTAATTCACGGGATAATCTTCTAAGCAGTACAACATTGTATGTCAATGTAATCAACAGCAGTAAGAGAGAAAAGAGGAAACCAAAGGCAATATACCACAAAAGAAAGTCACCAAGATAGCTATCCCACTTCACGAGCATATTCTCCTCTTCAAAATGTCTCTGCCAAAACAAGGTTTTATAACAATAGGGATAGCGTACTCAGGAAGCTTCCCATTTGAATTTCAAATTTTAAAATGGGCAGAACTTTTCTTGCTTAAAACTGTAGTGTACTTTTTACTATTTGCTTTTAAATATTGTCAGTGACAGCTGTACTCCACTACTGACAAGGGAGATATAATATTCTATAATATAATCATTACCATGTGGGTCCCACTTACTTTATGACGTCACCCACGTGGGTTGTCGATAGACGTGGCGCGCCAAACGGTGCGCAGGGGGAAAACCTGTAATATTATATTAGGTTTTCCCCCTTTACAATTACAAGGATGCCCCTATGGGGAAGTTTATAAGAAAGCATTCTCATTCTCATTCTTCTCAGTTGATAGCTATGCAGTAAAGCCAGAGCTCCTAAGTGAGAAACTTCCGTACAGTATTCATACAAGATCTCATTTAATTCAAACAGACAACATGACATAACTGTGAATATTCCAGTTAAGCCCAGCCCACCTCCAGTTAAGCCCAGCCCATCATAACTTGGAAGCCCAAAAACAATTTATTAAATTTTATTAACTATTAATTGTTAAATGTGATTATTAAAATTATCAACATCTCATTTATTATTTTTTTAATATGTTTATGCCAGCTATCTTCCACTGTTAAACAATAAATATATTATATTAATTCACTTCAAATTACCATTTGAATTTCAAAATTCAAAATTGGAATATACTATTCATGGGGATATTATATTCCTTCCACATGGGATAGATTACTCATTGAAGGAATCCTCCTCCACGTGAACTTGAAATTAAAAAGAGTGTGCAATAATATGTAGATTAGAATTAAATATGTTAACTATTTTTATTTTATTTTGTTATTATTTAATTTATTAATGTCTAAATAAATATGAAACTCTGCGAGTCATAAATAAATATGTTAATTTTTTGATTTTTAGTTTATTAATTATTTAATTATTATTAAATATCAATTGAGAGTGGAGAACAACCCTATTAAACTCTTAGGGGGATGAAACTCTGCGAGGCGTAAATTAATATGTTAAATTTTTTTTCTTTTTTTTCTAAACATTTAATAACTTAAATGTGATTGATATTTACTCTGACCAACCCATTGAGGTTGGGATACACAGTACTTTATTAAATGCACATTGTGAGTTTTCAAATGTGCAAAAGAAATTTATAAATAATCTCATTTGCTTACAATATTACCTTTCTCATATGTAATTATCTCTCTACTCTCATCACAGTTTTTAACACTCATTATTACATTTCTTAATACATTAGAAAGTTCTTGAGGGTCCATGATAACAGACCCTTTCTCTCCACTTCATCTTTCTTAATTTCCACTTTAGAAATGGACGGTCCAGGATCTAACTCTGCTATGCCAAATCCTCCTCTGCGTATATCAAACTCTAACACGCTGGGACGAGCTCTGCGTTCATCAATGACTGATCCAGATTCTTCAAAACCTCCAATCAACAAATTGGACCTCCATTGTGAAATAAAAAAAATTATTTCCAACATTATGTGGAGTTTTCCCACGACTACTTCTTTTTTCGGAAGGAAGAAATGTTGGGAGAAATCGCTCGAGGTGCTGTACGTGGAATGTACACGTGGTCACTGAAGTGGGATTCACATTGTCTTGGAGTCTTCTTTCGTCGTCTGTTGAAGAGAGAAGACTGTGAGCGCGTGGTGCTAAAAGGGGAGCTACCCCATAGAGTCATGGAGGACATTGCCTTCGTTGTAGATTACCACCCCCGTGATAATGGAGGGTACTATTTAGACTCAGTACATGATTGTATGGAGGTCGTACGAGATGCCATGCGTCGAGAAATCTTCTCAGCGTATGATATAGTCATTATTCCAGAAGAATGCATTGTTCAGTTAACCACAAAGACCATCTATATTAATGATGTCGTGGTTGGTCCATGAGGGATATTTGAGGTCCCACACAAAGAACCCAATGTATCAATGATCCATTAAATAAATGCAATGAATTTAGTTTTAGTTTCATCTTAATATTTTATTTTATTACCGTCGCATGATAACGTTACCCCCCATCAATTGAAGTATTGTATTCTTCCCTCTCAACGCCAATGGGTTGGCAAGAGTAAACATCAATCACATTTAATAATTTAAATGTTTAGAAAAAATAAAAAATAAATTTTAACATCTTTATTTATGCCTCTGTAGACACCACAATTTGACCCCACTCAATCTTAGGTGAATCCGATGATGAAAACAGGTGAAACAAGTGCTTCAATTCCATCATCGAGAAGTGATCCAAGCTCGAAATTTGAACCTTAACCATCAAAAACCTTCAAAACCAATAACTTGTTGTCTAAGCAATTTCCAAACTTGGCGACCGCTAACTCCATTGTAGCGACCACCAATAGAACCTTGTGGAACCTTTTCCAACATGGCGACCACCAACCTCAACATGGTGACCGCCAACTCCAAATGGCCTGACGTGTCTAAAAACGTGTCAACATCTCATTGGTTGAAGAACTCTATAAATATCGTACCTCTGGTATGTTTTCAATGACAGAATTTGAATGTGAGAATTTGAGAGTGAAGTTCTGCCGAGACGCCGAGTAATTCCAAGCCCCGACGCCGAAACCCTACCGAAATACCGAGCCTCGAACTTCCTACATTGAAGCCTTGCTTGGATCACCACCCGAGGTTCGACTCATTGAAGCGCATTCCTTACTTGAGGATTCCTACATAATCTAGATATTTCTTTTAAATTCAATTTTAATTTGTATATTTCTTTCATTTGTGTAGTTAATTTTATTCTTTTCTATTCAATTCCTTTCATTTGGTTCAATTTTTTTTGTTTAGTTTAGTCTCTTTTAATTAATTGTTTAGTTTACACATTGCACACATAACACATTGCTACATTTTTACTATTTTCATTAAATAGTGCAAATATGTCTTAACAATTACAACTAATTAATATTGTTAATTGTTATAATAATGCACTTACATACATATGGATATAGTTACCAATACGATATCATAATTGACAATTAAAATAGTATAGTTCATTTTATTTTTCTTTTTATATCCCATTGCTCTTTCTCTTTCAATATAGTTTAATTTCATTTGTTAGTATTAGTCTAATATTCTAATATTCATTTTCATTTTTCTTTTATTATTAGCTTAATATTCCTTCATTAGTCTTTATTTTTTTTTACTTTCTTTTTTTTACTACTAGTGTAATTTTCTTTTATAGCATTTACATTTCTTTTTCTTTTTTCTTTTCTTTGATGTAGCTTTGATTTCCCTTTTAATATCTCATTTTATTTTCTTTTAGACTAATGTTCCGTTTATTTTTTATTTTTTTTAAAATTTTTTCAATAGCAATGTAATTTTCTTTTGTTTCATTTCTTTTCCTTTTATTATCTAGCTTTATTCACCTCATAATGTAGCACTTTAATTTCTTTAATTATTAGCTTTAATTTCCTTATAAAAATTCTATTTAGCATTTCTTCTCTTCTAATACTAATACTTATAGAATTTCATTTTCATTTTTCTTTTATAGCTTTATTTTCTTTTATCCTTTTTTCCCTTATTTCATTAAAACCAAAAACTACAAAAAGATTTTGGGTTAATTTTCATCTTTAAGTAGCTCATAATTTTATCTTTTATTCCATTATTCTTTCCATAGTCTCCTTTTATTTTCTTCTTATTTTTTTTCTCTTTTAAAATATAAAATGTAAATAATTAGATTTTATAAGCATTTTCTAACATTTTATTTTTGCTTAATCAATCTTTTGTAGAATTTTTTTTTATTTCTTTCTTCTACAAATCAAAACTTCAAATATTTGCTTATTAATACAAAATGTTTATTGTTTTGGTTAGTTTTTAACATAGATTTTTTACAATGCTTTCTAACTTTGTAAATAATTGAACAACATGCATATTGTATATATTAGTTTAGGATTTAGTTGTCTTGCTTCAAAAATTGTATAGTTTATTTTTATTTGCAATCCATATTTAGGTAATTTTAGCAATTTTATGCATTTTTTTAAAACCAAAGCATGTTAGTTTAGGTTGATTAAACGATATTGCATGTAGATATGTTTCATGTATCCTTTAGATAGAAATTGCATGCAATAGGATTTAGAATTTTATCCCTTTATTTTCTTTGATTTGGAGTGCTATGTCCATATGTTATGTGTTTTTCATATTTAATTTTGAATGTTCTCACTTCACCCCCATTTTCTTTATTTGCATGCATTTGAAAAATTTTATCAAAGAACCAATGATGATTAGTAGAGGCCAACCTTACGGTTGGACGAACGGGGTGCCAACATCTTCCCCGATTCATACCTTAGCCTCCGGACCCTCTTTCTCTGGTTAAACGCTTTTAAGATCAGTTACCCATTTTTCTATTTTTCTTAGTTTTTTTCAAAAACTAAGTGGCGACTCTATTTTCAATAAAAGGGAGTTTTCAAAAGTTAGTTTTCAAGGTGTTAAAATATTTTTCAAAATATCTTTGAATTTTCTCATTTTTTTTAACCCCCAAGTTCCAACGCTACAGTATTTTCTGGCGACTCTGCTGGGGACTGATTTTCAAAATCAAATAAGAGGGCTAGACTTTAAAACAACATTGGTTCTTAGTAAAACTTCTCACTTGCATTTTCGCATACATATGCATTATTCTTCACCCCTTATGCCTAGTCGACCCAATGCCCTAAACGTTAATCTATTTTGGGGATTGTTGGGAAGATGGGCAACCCTTACTGACTGTACGCTTCCATAGGTATAGTAAAAGAGTTTGGACGTACTATTTGACCATGCCCTACACCACTCCATACATGGGAGATATATACCTGACTCTATTCAGAAGGTACCCTGTTCAAATTGACCAAAATCGGCCTTTTGTATACAGTGAACTTAGAACCCCCCAATTAGGTATCGCTAGCCCTAGTAAGATTATGTGTTTTTCTTCATTGTATGTTTTGTCTGTATATTGTTAAGGTTATTTTGATCAAGTTTAGGCTAGTTCGTTCTCCGGGTTTTACCCGGGTTTTCTGTTCCCTTTTGTTTAAGCTAGTTTTTCCTTTGGGTTCTTACCCGGGTTTTGTTCCTCGCCATATTCGGCTTTTCAGGCCATAGTTTTCTTTCCGGAGTCATGTTCGTATTTTGTTTTAGCACCCCTAGGGTACTATCTCTCTCTTCTCTGGGTTCTTTTCGGATTGTTAGTTCTTCCCTGTCGTTGTATTAGGCTTCTTTCCGGGGTCGTCCCTGTGTTTTGTTTTGGACCATTAAGATGATTTCTTCCCCTCCCGGGTTCTTCTAGACTTGCTAATTCTGTACCCCAATTTTGTCTAAGCTTGCTTTCTTTCGACCCGTGTGAGAAAGTTTTGTTCCCCTACCATTATGCCGCCAGTTTTCCTTTAGAGTTATAGGACGAATCAGTCTCTCGACGGTTAGAATAGTCTCCTTGTCGAAACGTCATCCGCTTAGATAAAACTCTTCTTCTAGAGTTTGGTTGATCTATCCCCTTTGGTTCTCATTATGGGTTTTCAGATGTTATCCTGCTGGTATGAACCTGACATGGACGTTATTTCAGTTTCAGCTGTTTTGGGTATCTGGGATATTTTCTGTCTGTTGTCTGAATTCTTTTAAAAAATGGCTGAGACTGGCTATTTTGCTTCTGGGATCTAGGTTTTTCTGTGGGTTACCATTGATCCGAGAAGAGTATAGCCAACACGAGTTTTGGTAAGATCAGAATCAGGCAGATTGCGTAGAGTATCTAAATCAACCGACATGGCTAAAAATAAAGTTAATCTAACAACCCTCATGAGGGCTATTACCGAGATATAGCGGGCTGTAGAGCAACAAACCCAAGCCCAAAACCAGTGCCAGGCGCAGATACAAGCAATTCAGGTCCGTATGCTTGGTGTGAATAGATAGCCAGACAATGTGAATGAGAATGGCAAAGATTTTTGAGATGACAACCAAGGGCCAGAGATACCGCAAGTTGCATTACCACCTCGAGTTCCCTGCCCGATTGTGGAAGAAGATGAAAACACTGCTCAGACTATGGAGTCTACGCTGGCAGAAAATATTAATCGGATGGAAAAAGTGCTGAGGAAAGCTAAAGGAATAGAAGAATATATGCTGAACGTAGGCGGTCTGTGCCTATTCCTAGATGAGAAACTGCCCGAGAAGTTTAAGATGCCAGAAATGGAAAAATTTGATGGCACTGGGGATCCTTGTATCCATTTGAGAATGTACGTGGGCACTCTCTTCCCTATGGGGATTGACGATCAACTTAAGGCCCAGTTGTTCTACCGATCGCTTTTTAGGGCCGCGCAAAGGTAGTTTCTTTATCTGAAAGTGGTTAAAACTAGAACATGGGAAGATATAGCCACTGCCTTCATCAGCCAGTATAGTTATGACGTCCAGCTGGACGTCACTACTCGAGAGCTTGAAATAACCCAATAAGAGAACCGTGAATCTTTTGTTGACTTTCTGACCCGCTAGAGAGGCAAAACCGCTAAAATGACAAGCCGACCTTCTGAAAAGGAGCAAGTAAGGATGGTGGTAAAGAACCTACAGTCTCCATTAAAACGCTACCTCATCACGCAACCACTTTCCACCTTTGAACAACTGTTCAACGCGGGGGTGCAAATTAAGGACGCTATCCAATCTGGTGATATCGAGAAAGTAGAATCCAGTCAGAAACCACCGAGAAGGACCTTTCCCACAACAAACCAAAATCAACATGCTACTCGCTCAGGTGAGGTAAACCTTTTGAATCCTTTCCCTTCCACCCATCCAACGAACATTCTTCAGCAATCAGACCACGGCCAATAACAACAAAATTCGAGGAGGGTCTTCACCCCCCTCAACATTTCCTTGCCACTACCCTGAATCGACTTGTCGAGAAAGGGCTCCTCAAACCTTTAGACCCCATGCCGGTACCCGATCCCTTGCAACCAAGATTTAATGCTTCCCAATACTGCGCCTTCCACCAAAGTCATGGGCATCCAACCGATAAATGTTTGAGACTCCGCCATGAGATTCAGAATCTCATTGACAACAAAGTGATCCCTCCTCCATCAGTCACCCTAAAATCGAACATCACAACCAATCCCCTGCCAAATCATGCCAGGCAGGCTGGAGTAGACCACGTGTTTTTTAGGGAATCAGATGACCCGAGTTAGCACATCTGTTCAGCATACTTGCCACGTCCTTGTATCTCTGTTATTGAAAATCAGGCGGGTTGTTCATTGATCATGGTTGGGATGCCATGGAGGAGTGGAACGATAATGACTGGGAGGGATATCAGGTAGTGATACAGGCAAACCAACAAGAGGAAGAGGAACGCAATGAAGAGGATGGCTGGCCATTGGATTATCCAACTTGACCTTATGGATTTAGTCATATACTCGATGGAATCACTCTTCCCCAACTCTTTGAAGAGAAAGTACACATTGACGACATGCAATCTTATTGGCTGGTGAGGATTGTGGTAAAATCAGATGGGGCCTAGTGGACTGACTTTTGGGCCACTCAGGAGCAACAAGTGGACTTTATTGAGGAAGATGTCTGGGAGGAGATTGATAATACCTGGGCTATCGAAGAAGATGAAGAAAGGAAGGGAAGACTAGCGATCACTGAGTTAGGTGATTTGTGGGCATTTGAAAACCCTCCGCCTGTGAACGAAGTAAGGAAGACCAGTGACACAATAATAAGATTATGGGATCCAGAGAAAGATGTAGAACATCTCACCAGAAGTTGGCGACACTTCAAACTAGCCCAACTGGAAAGAGGGCAGCCGAGTGGAAAAGAAAAGGAGAAAGAACAGGAAAAGGAAGATGATGCGATGTTGAGACAATTGAAGAAGACACAGGTTAACATTAGCATCTGGGGCTTATTGATGGCGTCACATAAGCACAGACAAGCTGTCTTGAAAGTTTTGAATAAGGCCAGTGCCTCGATAGATGCAACCCCCGAACAGCTGTTCGGGCTAGCCGCCGAACCAAAGGTTATTTTTTTTTCTGATAAGGATCTGCCTGCTGAAGGAAAAAGTCACAATAAGTCGCTCCACATCACTATCAAGTGCCTGGAAAAATGGGTCCTGGTAACCCTTTTAGATAATGGGTCGGCTTTGAACGTCTGCCCGCTGAGAACGGCCGTCTGCTTAGGGATGAGGCCAGACCAGTTCTCTCCTTGCAATCAAGGAGTGCGAGCCTATGACAACACAAGAAGATATGTACTAGGACTGGTGTCATTTGCCATTTTTGTGGGACCACTAGAAACCTCAGTTGAGTTTCACGTACTAGATGTGCCGGCCTCCTTCAATCTGCTGTTGGGTAGGCCGTGGTTGCATGATCAAAATGTCTAGGCAGTACCCTCTACCCTTCACCAAAAACTAAAATTGATAAAGAATGTGACAGTTTTAACTATCCATGGAGAGAACAGTATTCACCCCCCGAAAGGAGGAGAGGGCACCACTCTACTAGAAGTTCAGCACAGTGAAGATGATGTGTTACTCAGTGGTTTCCAGTTCAATGAAGCATAGGCTGTTCAGACGCTAATGAATGAGGAAGAAGGGTATGTTAACCCGCAAGCTTTAACAATGATGAGAAAAATATCCTTCTTCCTCGGTATGGGATTAGGGCGCAAGCAGCAAGGAATCCCCGAACCCATTTAGGTATTGCCGACTTCGCACCGTTTTGGTCTCGGGTATGAACCAATGGAAGAAGATCTGGAAGGGCCTTGAAGGGGACGAAAGGCCAATTATTTCGGGACGCTCAATGGATACTTCGTCAAGGAAGGAAAAGATTTCCCGTATTGTGGCTTTTCGGAACTATGGATCGACGAAGAAACCAATCAAAAGTTACTGGGGTTGCAGATCTTTTTCAGCCACCAGCTATCTGACACGGAAGAAGAAGAGACAGTGGAAGGGAAAGAAGAAGGAAAGAAGGTCCGGGAGGAAGACTAGGCTGACAAGTTCGATGGTGTCAACATAGGAATGCTGTTTAACGAGAAGATGGCTCAGCTGCAAGTAACTAATCAGAACTATTTCATGATGGATTTCGGTGGACCAACCGATTGCACCAAGCTTATCATCGATGTGGCTATGAAGGAGGTGAAGAATTAGTCTATCGAGTCTTCTAGTGTGCAGGTCATCAATCCTAAGTCCAAGTTTGAGTTGGAGTATGTAATTGCGGGTACGTCTGTTAGTGCTCCCCTTCATGATTTTTCCATTGAGTTTGTAATTCCCACTGTTCTTAATGAAATGAACAAGACTTTCGGTTACTCTGCTTTGTTCGATTTATTTCATATATTTTCTGACGATTTTGAATTCAACGGAGATATCCTTGAAGAAATAAAACTTTTGATAAAAAGAGAAGAAGAAATGCGTGTCCAACCAATAATTGAAAAAACTTTGTCAGTAAATTTGGGTAATGAAACTAACCCGCAAAATGTTCAAATTGGTTCTTCTTTATCCTTAGTCAAACAGGAACAGTTAATAACTTTATTAAAAGAATTCAAAGATGTGTTTGCGTGGTCTTATGAGGATATGCCCGAAATTGATCCCGACATCGTCCAGCACCATATCCCTCTATGCCCCGATACTAAACCGGTCAAACAAAAATTAAGACACATCTGACCAGAATGGGCTCTGAAAATCAAAGAAGAAGTTGCCAAATAGATCAACACTGGATTCCTAATGGTAACTGAGTATTCAAAGTGGGTAGCCAATATAGTGCCAGTTTTAAAGAAGGACGGTCGTATCCGGGTATGCGTGGATTTTCGAGATCTGTACAAGGCTAGCCCAGAAGTTGATTTTTTGTCGCCACACATCGATGTCTTGATGGACAATACAGCGGGGCATGCTTTGCTATCATTCATGGATAGTTTTTTTTGGGTACAACCAGATTCTGATGGGTCCCGAAGATAGAGAAAAGATGACATTCACCACGCCCTGGGGCACCTATTGTTATCGTGTGATGCCATTCAGTCTAAAGAATACAAGGCCAACCTATCAAAGAGCTGCCACTACTTTACTACATGACATGATACACAAGGAGGTCCAAGTGTACGTGGATGATATGATAGTCAAGTCTAAGGATCGGGATTGCCACATCGTAGCACTGCAAAAGTTTTTTAAAAGAATTCAAAAGTACAAGATGCGGCTTAACCCACAAAAGTGTGCTTTCGGAGTCACTGCCAGAAAGATGATTGGATTCATGATCACTCAAAGAGGCATTGAAGTCGATCCTTCAAAGATTAAAGCAATTTTGGAAATGCCTCCTCCGAGGACCGGGCGAGAAGTTAGGGGTTTTCTAGGGAAGATCCAATTTATCAGCCGCTTCAACGCTAAATTGACAACTACTTGTAAGCCGCTCTTCCGTCTATTGAAGAAAGGAGTTGAATTTCAATGGGATCACAAATGTCAAGACGCATTTGATGTCGTACGTCAATATCTGCAAAATCCATCTGTTTTACCTCCTCCCGAACTTGATAGGCCACTGATCCTCTATTTGTTAGTGACTGATTCAACTATAGAATGCATGCTTGCACAAGAAGGTGAATTTGGAGTCGAAAAAGCCATTTACTACTTAAGCAAAAAGATGATCAGTTCAGAAATACGGTACACGCCGTTGGAGAAGACGTGTTGGGCCTTGGTTTGGGCTTCTCGAAAACTAAAGCACTACATGTTATCTTTCACAGTAAACATCATCGCTCGGATGGACCCATTGAAGTATCTGTTCGAAAAACCGGCACTAACAGGATGGCTGGCCCGATGGTTGCTGCTATTATCCGAATTTGATCTCCAATATGTTACCCAGAAGTTAGTCAAAGGCAGAGCAGTGGCAGAATTTTTGGCCGACCAACCAGTTGGAGGGGATAAAGACACAAAATTCCAGTTTCCCAACGAACAGCTAATGAAAATTGGGGATGATGGATGGACTCTATATTTTGTTGGCTCTTCCAATCAATATGGCTATGGAATATGAGTCCTTCTTGTTTCCCCCGATGATTCATATGTTCTGTTGTCCCTAAAACTCAATTTCGAAGTCACCAACAATCAGGCTGAGTATGAAGCATGTTTAGCGAGATTGGAAGCATCCTTAGAATTAGGGGCAAGGAAACTGAAAGTCATTGGAGACTCAGCACTAGTAGTTTTGCAAGCAAGAGGAGAATAGAAGGTCAGGGATTTAACCTTAATTCTATACCATAAAGAGCTAGAGAAGCTGATACCGTACTTTGAATCAGTAATTTTTACTCATGCGCCGAGACTGCAGAACAAGTTCGCCGATGCATTAGCCACCCTAGCATCCATGATTGACATACCACCTGGAGTGCGGATGAGACCTATGATAATAGAGCAGAAAAGAAAGCCGACATACGAGATGGCATCTGCTATTGAAGAAAGCACTGACGGACTCCCATGGTACTTTGACAATAAGAACTTCATAGAGAAAGGAGAATATCCCAAGTTTTCCAGCAAAAAGGACAAAAGGGCAATAAGACGACTATCTGCGCAGTTTTTCATTTATGGTGGTAGACTGTACAAACGAGGACATTATGGGGTCAACAAACTGTGTGTAAACACTGAAGAGGGCCAAGAGCTAATGAAAGAGATACACGCTGGAGTCTGTGGGCCACACATGAGTGGTAATATGTTAGCCAAGAAGATCCTACGACAAGGATACTTTTGGATGAAAATAGAGACGGATTGTATACAGTTTGTGCGGAGGTATCATAAGTGTCAAATTCACGCAAACCTCATGCACGTTCCCCCGTCTCAGCTATACAACCTGACGTCACCATGGCCATTTTCAATATGGGGCATCGATGTGATTGGCAGAGTAACACCGAAGGCATCTAATGGACACGAGTTTATCCTAGTGACCATTGACTATGTTACCAAGTGGGTAGAAGCTGCTTCCTACTCGGTGTTGAGAGCCTCCCATGTTGCCAAATTCATCAAGAAAAATATCATTTGTCGGTACGGAGTTCCCCACGAGGTCATCTCGGATAATGGCTCACATTTCCAAGGGGAAGTCTTGGACCTTTTCAAGGAAGACCAGATAGTGGCTCATAAGTCCTCGCCATATCGACCGCAAACCAACAGAGCAGTCGAGGCAGTAAACAAGAACATCAAGAAAATTCTGCAAAAGACAATCAACTCACACAAAGATTGGCCGGAACATCTACCATTTGCACTCTAGGGATATCGAACGTCAATCTGAACTTCAACTAGGACTACGCCATACTCTTTAGTGTATGAGATGGAAGTTGTTCTTCTCATTGAGGTGGAAATCCCTTCACTAAGTGTGATGGCCAAAGCCAGTATTTCAGAGGCAGAATGGTAGAGGAACTAAATGGAAGAGTTGCTTATCTTTGATGAAAAAAGACTGCAAGCTCTATTTCATGTACAAGGTTACCAAAGGAGGATAACCCGAGCATTTAATAAGAAAGTCAAGACTCGGGACCTCAGAGAAGGGGATTTGGTCCTCAAGAAAATCAGAGCTCCTATATTTGACCCAAGGGACAAGTTTAAACCCAACTGGTCCAGACCGTTTCTCATCAAAGCCATCATGACCGGTGGTGCAGTCATTATCATGGATCTGTATGGCAATATATTCTCCACCCCAGTAAACCTCGACCAGCTTAAAAAGTACTATCCATGAGGTAGAAATAAAGATAACATAAAAGCTCGCTGAGTTGAAAATCGAAAAGGCGGCTCAAGAAAAAGTTAGAGCAACCCTTAAGGCCGAAAACCCGAAATGGCAACCTTGGTAAAAGTCAGGGTACTACAAAAGGAGAGTGTTAATACCCGAGTAAAAATAGAGCCCAAACTACGTTAAGGCCTAATTTTATCTTTTTGGGATACGTAGGCAGCTTCTTTTAAAGAAGTCCGGCCACATTCTTTGTCTATAACCATTTTGAATCTAAGTAAGACTAATGCAAATTAATTTTTGAATTTTGATAATAAAGTCATTAAAATTTTGGATAAATTTAAACCATCTTAGACATAAAGTGGGAGTATGTCATTACTTTGAATCACAAAGTTTTCTAAATAAAAGAAAGGGCACGCAAGTCCCAAACTCTACAAATAAAATAAGGAAAAACTTTGACATTTTCAAAACAAAGCAAGAGGCCTCAAGTTCTCCTTCTTTTTGCTGCTTGTTTTTCTTTTTCTTTGTCTTTCTTTTTCCTATCTTGTGTCAGCTAAGTCTTGTATTTAGTAGAAAGATCGGGACATTACAATTCCTGCATCTCCATACGTGAACGGGAAGGCCAGGCATCCCGATATTGTGCTAGAAAAGGAGCCCGCAATGCAGAAGAGAACAAACGGCCTCAAATACTGGGAAAGATGACTTAATTTCGACCAAACTGCCGCATGATCCTATAAGGGTAGTAAAAAGTAGTCTAATGCAGGCCAATCAACAGAATGCCAGGGTGATCCATAGTGGTCAAAGTCATAGCAGGAATTCGCCACCAAGAGCATTGCCAGGTAATGTCAGGACCGGTCAGAGAAATAAAGTATCGTCGCCAAGATGCCTCAGTATCACATATCTGATAACGGGGACGGTAAAGGAAAGAAGCAGCATTGTGCTTGTCAATAGGAGGCTTCTGTACAAGGTTCACCTTCTCCATCAGCCAAATCTGTAGCAAGAGTTAAAACAGTAAGAGAAAGGCTTTGCAGTATGACAGAGAACTTGATATAGAGGAAGATGTTACGCTCACCTGGACAAGTAAAGGGCTGCCAGCAAAGGTGGTGGTCTCACCACGATGAATAGCGTCCAAACCCAACAATGTCTCAGCAAGAACAAGGGGCACAAAGTCTTTCCCTGTCACCATTTGGCCAGTAATGTCGACCAGGGCACAACTAACCCGCCCATTAGGAGGAACAAGGAGATACTAGGCAAGGAGGCAGAAGCAAAGCGCATAACGACGCCACAGCTGAAAGTTGAGATCACTGAGGTCACCAGTAGAATGAAACCTCTCAATAAGCCACGGGATGTCAAGACAGTCGCCCGAGGTCAGAAGAGAAGCCTCCATCCTGGATAGGCCACCAAATTGCATCACCTGTTGCCGAACTGAGAGGAAGGGAGTAGGAACGACAACAGAACTCCGAGGAGCCAAGTCTAAAATGGCAGCAAACTCCTCCACGGTGGGGCAGAGTTCTTCGAGTCCAACCGAAAGACGGGGGACTGTGGATCCCATAGTTATACGGCGGCCTTCAACAATGGTTCGTCTATCTCCACGGTCATAAGATGAAACAAGGAGTTAATCCCAAAAGAAGCAAAGTTCAGACGTTCAATGTGGGAGAATGCCTCAATCCAAGAAGAAAGTAGGGTAGCCATTTGAGTGTAAGTAGCAGAAAAAGGGAGTCTTCAGGGCCGTATTTATAAGGCAAAAAAGCTGAGAAACCAAAAATTCAGCAAAAGGCACATCCATTGTGGCGGCCGCCACCTTGGAGATGGCGACCGTCAACTTGAAAAAGCACTGTATAGTGATATCATTATTTTAACCAGACGGTCGCCTTGTTGGAAGTGGCGACCGCCATGTTTTAGGTGATGACCACCATGTTTAAAGTTGCAACTGCCATGTTTATTGTAGCGACCGCCATGTTTGAATATGGCGGGTGTATTCAGTTTACAGTTACTGTGGCTTGTGTAAAATGTTGACATTCACATGGTACATACGAAACAGTTCGGGCAGTGAATAAAGAATCATACCATAGATGGGTATCAAGTAATAAAATGGCACGGAGGCCCAAGAGATGAATAAAAAGTAATATGATGTAAAATTTGGCACCCAGGCCGAATAAACTGTAAGCTGGGGCACGTAGGCCCATGGATCAAATAAAAGTATAAAAATGTGTCAAGCTGGGGCACGTAGGACCGTCAAAAACAAGTAAGTCAGAAAATAAACTAGGGGAGGGGAAGAGCTCTCTCTCTCTCAAAGACACCTCGGGCGGACTCAACGGGAGGGGCCAGCCTCCTTCGAGCTGTCATCCTCAAAGAGCCGATCAAACTCATCACCATTATCGCTGTCTGAAGAGGAAATAACTCTGGATCGGCTCCGAGAAGATGAGACCGACCCCCTGGAATGGGCCTCAGAAGATGCCCGGGAACCAAGGCCTCCAACAGGGGCTGGGGCATGAGGCCTAACTGAGGCCTGTGGAGGCACAATACCAGCAACCGGAGCTTGAGGCTGTTAAAAGAAAAGCTAGACTTAGAGCAAGAAAAAAGGCAGGAAAATGTAGAAAAACTAAAAAGGAACACATGAGCCACTTACAACGGCCACAGGCGTGAAAGCAATGCCGGCCACCCGCATCGAGGCGTCCATCTATCAAACCATCACTTCTGGGGCGGTGACCATCAGCATCGTTCGGTCCACCCATGCCTGATTAAACTATAGAAAGAAAAAGAAGAAGCCAACTAGACAAATGAAGCAGAAAATGAAAGGAAAGAGTAAGGAAAAGGAAATACCTGGCCAATCTCTACTCTGAACTCAGAAACTAGCGGGACTGGAACAGGAAGGGAGAGAGGGAAGCCATAGGCTACGGTCTGGATCTCCCAAGGGATCTCCGAACCTATCACTCCTCCAGCTTTAGCTCTGGGGGCAACAGCTCCAGTAGCTCCAGCAGCAGCGGCAGCTCCCACTCCAACATCAGCACTAGCCTCAGCAACCTCTAGTGCCTATCCTCTCCTCCTACTACCAGGACCAGCTGGGCCAGGACCTAGGGGCCAATCAGGTGCGCCCGTGCCCAGGCTGTGTAATCCCCCTCTGCTACTAGTAGCTCTGACACGGGAGTCCCCACCGTCTCAAGCAGCAAGTCGACGTGGCCTATGTGATCAGTCCGGTGCATGCATGCTGGAGGAACCACCGGTATCCTAAAGTGATCAAGGCCGAGCGACTGACGGACCACTCGCTCATCGAGATAATACTCCCTACCAAATGGGCCCTCCAGCAGGATCCGCTTAGAGGTGATGTCCCTACTGTGCATCAGATCTGCGCCAGCTCGATCCTCAGCTCCTCGCCAGAAATCCCAGTCAACCTGTAGTAATTTAAAGAATAGTGCAGACATACAACAGTAAGCAGTGCATACAGTACAGTATGGTGACCAGTTACAGAATACAGTGATCAGTGTGCAGAATAAAAGCATACAGTGCAGTGAACAGCCATGAATAAGATGCAATGCGGTAGACACATTAAAATGATACCTGGTGGGGGGTCAGCCGGTCTAGTGAAACCCAAAAGCGATCTATGTCCTTCCCCCCAGCCTTCTTCCCCTTTAGCCCACGGGACCACCGGGCTGCTCGGGGAATAACCAGAGGGTCTTCTACAGAGTTCGCCGAGACATAAAGCCCGAGGAACTCGTAAGTTCAAAGCTGCATTAAAGAATGCGTCAATCAGTAAATAATGGATAACAGGAGAAAGAAAATAAATAGAAGAATACATAAACTAAATCATACATCCCAAACCCTCCAGTATCCCCCAATGCTAAGCTCTTGAGGGAATCGGGTAAGCGTCCGCATGAATCCGTAAAGGGTGGCCAGAGCAGCTCCTCCCCAGTCGAATGAGGCAACCCGGTCTAAACGAGCAAGGGCGCCAAGGTAATATAGATGAATGGTATTCTCCTTGTTCGAAAATAAGGAGGTACCAAACATATACATCAAAAAGCCTCGAGCGACCCACTTGAAGTGGCGGGGCTCAAAGTAGTGAAAGTGGCAGAAACGCTCGAAGAACCAAGTATATCAAACCCGATCTCTGTCCATCTAAGTGGGAACGGCTCTGAGGAAATATAGCAGCGCATCAGTAGAGCGGTCGATGGTCGGATCAAACGGAATGGGCGCTCCTCCAACCCGTATACCGGTGATCAGTGCGAAGTCGAGAGGGGCCAGGGTTGCCTCAAAGGTGGTAAAATGGAAGGTATTGGTGGTATCCCACCACCGCTCAGCCAAGGCCGTCTGCTAGACCCGGTCATTGCTCGTCCTACTCAGCAGGGGTATGAATTGAGCAAAGCTGGAGGCACCAATAATGGCCCAGCTAGGAGCAGGGAGGGCGTCATACCACTCAAACACCTCTCCGGAGACAGAACCTCTGAAACCTCTAACATAGCGGCCAGACTAAAAAGAAGAGAACAAGCAGAAGATATATAAAAAAATAGATCAAACAAGCAAAGTGTAAAAAATGTCTAAAAGAAAATCCCAAGTTCGTGTGTATGTGGCGACCCTTCGGTTCTTTCAAAAGTCCTAGAAAAAGACTAAGCACCATAACCGTAGGTTCGTGTGTATGTGACGACCCTTCGGTTCTCTCAAGCTCTGATAAATTAGGTAAACCCTCATAACCCTAGGTTCGTGTGTATGTGACGACCCTTTGGTTTTTTCAAAAGTCCTAGAAAAAGACTAAGCACCCTAATTCTAGGTTCGTGTGTATGTGACGACCATTCGGTTCTCTCAAGCCGTGATAAATCAGGCAAACCCTCATAACCCCAGGTTCGTGTGTATATGACGATCCTTCGGTTCTTTCAAAAGTCCTAGAAAAAGACTAGGCACCCTAACTCTAGGTTCGTGTGTATGTGACGACCCTTTGGTTTTCTTAAGTCCTGATAAATCAGGCAAACCCTCCTAACCCCAGGTTCGTATGTTTGTGACGACCCTTCGGTTCTTTCAAAAGTCCTAGAAAAAGACTAGGCACCCTAACCCTAGGTTCGTGTGTATGTGACAGGCAAGTTACCCTAACCCTAGGTTCGCGTGTAAGTGACGACCCTTCGGTTCTTTCAAAAGTCCTAAAAAAAGACTAGGCACCATAACCTTAGGTTTGTGTGCATGTGACGACCCTTTGGTTCTCTCAAGCCCTGATAAATCAGGCAAGTTACCCTAACCCTAGGCTCGTGTATAAGTGACGACCCTTCAGTTCTTTCAAAAACCCTAGAAAAAGACTAGGCACCCTAACCCTAGGTTCGTGTGTATATGACGACCTTTCGGTTCTTTCAAGCCCTGATAAATCAGGCAAGTTACCCTAACCCTGGGTTCATGTGTATGTGACGACCATCCGGGTCTTTCAAGCCCTGATAAATTAAGCAAGTTACCATAACCCTAGGTTCATGTGTATGTGAAGACCTTTCGGTTCTTTCAAGTCCTGATAAATCAGGCAAATTTTCTAAACCTTAGGTTCGTGTGTATGTGACGACCCTCCAATTCTGTCAAACTCTAGAAAAAAACTAGGAACCTTGTGCCCTAATACACCAGGCAAATCTCTATATTTTGTGTAAAAGTAAAAACTGAAAAAAAAAAGAAAAAAAAAAGAAAAAAAGAAGAAGAAGAAAGTAAATAAAATCTCCCCCTTTAATGTTGGTATTTTGACTATTTTGTCTCATTTTTCTTCAATTTCTAGGATTTTCAAATTGTCTAGGATTTTCTTAAAATTTCTAGAATTATCTCAAAATTGCTGTTCAATTTCTATAATGTTCTAAATTTTTTTCAATTTTCTAGGATTTTCTAAAATATTTAGGATTTTCTAAGATTTTTCTAGAATTTTCAAAAAATTTGCCCCAAGTTTCTACAAATTTTCTTGATTTTCTAAAAAGTTTTAAAATTTTTTGTAGGATTTTCTAAAACTTCTTCAAAACTTTCTAAAGGTTTTTTTAAAATTTTCTAAAGGTTTTTTAAAATTTTCGAAATGTTTTTCAAAATTCTCTAGTAGTTTTCTAGAATTTTTCTAAGATTTTCTAAAAGATTCCTAGGATTTTTCAAAGTTTTTAGAATTTTCTAAAAGTTTCCTCCTAAGATTTTTCAAAATTTTCCAAAATTTCCTAAAAATTTTCCTAAGATTTTCTAAAGTTTTTTTTTTCCTTCTTCAAAATTTTCTAGGATTTTTCAAAATTTTTCCTAAAATTTTTTTTCTAAAATTTTCTTTCCTAAATTTTTTCTATGATTGTCTAAAAAGTTTTGACAGAATTACTTTTTGATAAAAATTACCCCTTTAGTTGTCATATCCCAAAAATAAAAATAAAAATTTCCCTTAATTTTTTATACTAAAATAATTGTCTTTTTTATTATTTGTTCAAAATCCTAGTGTCCCTACCGTTTTAATCTCCATTGTAAAGGTCCCTAAACGAAGACATCAGCATCACACTATCATCAAAATTCATCATTATATCAAAACACATCATCATCATCATCATCATATGGGGATCCTAGGCATGCGTTTACGTTTGATAAATCATGCTTTGGTATTTAAAACACTAAGGATAGGGTACCTACCAAGGGTCGTTGACGAGAAATATGGTGGTCAGGCTCTCGGAGAAGAACGTCAGCAGCAACCGTGTCAGCAATAGGCTCATAGCGTCTCATCCCGCAGTAGACGATGCGATGAGGAACCGAATCGTAGGTGTGTGGGTCAAAAGGTGCTAGATCACCCTCTCTAGTGTCTGGATCCAGAAAATCATCCATCTTAGGCTCTACAGCAGCATCTGTAGCAACATGTACCTCAGCAGCTGCCCGGGCCTCCTCCTCGGCCGTCTGGCTGGAAGCACGCTCTGCCTCAAGTAGGAGAGTTTCCATCGCAGCGCTCAGCTGCGTAGCAGTGACCCCGCTGGTAGGGAGACTGGTGGTCGTGTCCCTGAGTGTCCCTATAGAGGAACTCTCAGCAGCCGCGGGACCCCGTCGTGCCCCTAAGTCGTCATCTCCCTGACCTTGGCCCGCCATGAAAAGGAACGGGATCACAAATAAGAGAGTGAACATCATGAGAGAGGTAAGAGGTAAGAAAGAGTGAGGAAAAGGAGCTTAGAAGCTTGGAAGAACAAGAGAGACCAAGAGAGAGTTTGGGAGCGCCTGGAAGATAGAGAGAGTGAGGAATGAAGAATGAGGCAGTTCGCGCGTCTTAAAAGACTGGACACGCGTCTCAAGTTGGTGGCCGCCATAACTCATGTTGGCGACCGCCATATTTCCCAAACGTCACATGGCGACCGCCATGTATTAGGGGTTCTCACCCGGTGGCCGCCATGTCAGAGGGATTTCACCTTGGCGACCGCCAAGTTGTCAAACGTCACACCGCTTCCGTTTTGGTGACCGCCATGTCTGGGTGTCATTATTGCGTTTAGGGGCTGTTTGGGGTGGTTTGCTATGATTTTGCTTTTAGTTGTAGGTGTTTTACTAACAAAAATGTTTTTCAAAAAAATAATAGTAATAATAATAATAAAATAAATAAATAAATAAATAAAAAACTAAAATAAAAAAAATATTCATAAATAATTTTGTTTTCTTAGGGTGTGTTATTTGTGTTTCGTGCATATTGAGTTTATATATGTTATTTTGCAAATATGATAATAATTTTTTAAAAAAACTTTTTCTTCCCTTCAAAACTTTTATTTTTCTAAATTCTTTATTTTGTGTTTATCTTGCTCCCGATAAATTTAATGTTAAGTCATCATTTTTTTATATCTTAACTCAACCTATTAATTCGTGGTTCATTTTTCGAGAAATTTAATTTTAAACCGTAACTAGGTTTTCAATTATTTTATCTCATACATCGTTTCAAATTTTTGGGTCTTAACTCGACCGATCAATTCATGATTACTTTTTCGGTTAAAATAATTTCTTGGTTCTTAACTTGATCCTTTTAATTATTTTATCCAACCGAGTTCTTAGATCTTAATTCGATTTTTAACTTGTTTGCACTCCCTTTAGATCTTAACTCAATCTTTAGGATTTGTTCGATTATACCAGCATCTGCATCATGTTAACATCTATATCATGCTACACTTTGCATCTTTGCATTTTGCCACAGGAACTACGTTTTGGTCTAATCCCTAGCAAAAGGGGTACGTAGGCAACTCGATGAAAGTTCGAGTACGACCAACATCTTATGTATGCTTGTGTGTTTGTGGCCTAAGATTGATAGTTCGGTCAAATAGCTGTTGTCTCAGGATCTTTGATATAACTCGTATCACGTGTTGCTATACGAGTCATATCAAAGAGGGGCAACTGTAGACACCCCAATTTGACCCAACTCAATCTTAGGTGGATCCAATGATGAAAATAGGTAAAACAAGTGCTTCAATTCAATCATCGGGAAGTGATCCAAGCTCGGAATTTGAACCTTAACCATCAAAAACCTTCAAAACCAATAACTTGTTATCCAAGCAATTCCCAAACCTGGCGACCGCCAACTCCATTGTAGCGACCGCCAACAGAATCTTATGGAATCTTTTCCAACATGGCGACCGTCAACCTCAATATGGCGACCGCCAACTTGTATTATGGCGGTCGCTAACTCTAAATGGCCTGACGTGTCTAAAAACGTGTCAACATCTCATTGGTTGAAGAACTCTATAAATACCGTACCTCTGGTACGTTTTCAATGACAGAATTTGAGTGTGAGGTTTTGAGAGTGAAGCTCAGCTGAGACGCCGAGCAATTCCGAGCCCCGACGCCGAAACCCTACCGAAATACTGAGCCTCGAACTTCCTACATCGAAGCCTTGCTTGGATCACCACCCGAGGTTCGAGTCATTGAAGCGCATTCCCTACTTGAGAATTCTTACACAATCTAGGTATTTCTTTTAAATTCAATTTTAATTTGCATACTTCTTTCATTTGTGTAGTTAATTTTATTCTTTTCTATTCAATTCCTTTCATTTGGTTCAATTTTTTTTGTTTAGTTTAGTCTCTTTTAATTAATTGTTTAGCTTACACATTGCACACATAACACATTGCTACTTTTTTATTATTTTCATTAAATAGTGCAAATATGTCTTAACAACTACAACCAATTAATGTTGTTAATTGTTATAATAATGCACTTACATGCATATGGATATAGTTACTAATACTATATTCATAATTGACAATTAAAATAGTATAGTTCATTTTATTTTTCTTTTTATATCCCATTGCTCTTTCTCTTTTAATATAGTTTAATTTCATTTGTTAGTATTAGTCTAATATTCTAATATTCATTTTTATTTTTCTTTTATTATTAGCGTAATGTTCCTTCATTAGTCTTTTTTTTTTTTTTACTTTCTTTTTTTTGTACTAGTGTAATTTTCTTTTATAGTATTTACATTTCTTTTTCTTTTTTCTTTTTTTTGATGCAGCTTTGATTTCCCTTTTAATATCTCATTTTATTTTCTTTTAGACTAATGTTTCGTTTATTTTCTATTTTTTTAAAATTTTTTTTCAATAGCAATGTAATTTTCTTTTGTTTCATTTCTTTTCCTTATATTATCTAGCTTTATTCACCTCATAATATAGCATTTTAATTTCTTTAATTATTAGCTTTAATTTCCTTATAAAAATCCTATTTAGCATTTCTTCTCTTCTAGTACTAATACTTATAGAATTTCATTTTTATTTTTCTTTTATAGCTTTATTTTCTTTTATCCTTTTTTTCCCTTATTTCATTAAAACCAAAAATTACAAAAAGATTTTAAGTTAATTTTCATCTTTAAGTAGCTCATAATTTTATCTTTTATTCCATTATTCTTTCCATATTCTTCTTATTTTTTTTGTCTCTTTTAAAACATAAAATGTAAATAATTAGGTTTTATAAGTATTTTCTAATATTTTATTTTGACTTAATTAATGTTTTGTAGAACTTTCTTTTTATTTATTTCTTTTACAAATCAAAACTTCAAATATTTTCTTGTTAATACAAAATATTTATTATTTTGGTTAGTTTTTAACATAGAATTTTTATAATGCTTTCTAACTTTGTAAATAATTGAACAACGTGCATATTGTATATATTAGTTTAGGATTTAATTGCCTTGTTTCAAAAATTGTATAGTTTATTTGCTTTTGCAATCCATGTTTAGGTAATTTTGACAATTTTATGCATTTTTCTTTTAAACCAATGCATGTTAGTTTAGGTTGATTAAACGATATTGCATGTGGATATGTTTCATGTATCGTTTAGATAGAAATTGCATGCCATAGGACTTAGAATTTTATCCCTTTATTTACTTTGATTTGGAGTGTTATATACATATATTATGTATTTTTCATATTTGATTTTAAATATTCTCTCTTAACCCTCATTTTCTTTATTTGCATGCATTTGAGAAATTTTATTAAAGAACCAATGATGATTAGTAGAGGTCAATCTTACGGTTGGGCAAACGGGGTGCCTAACACCTTCTCCGATTCGTATCTTAGCTCTCGGATCCTATTTCTCTCGTTAAACGCTTTTAAGATCAGTTAGCCACTTTTTTATTTTTCTTAGTTTTTCTCAAAAACTAAGTGGCGACTCTATTTTCAATAAAATGGAGTTTTCAAAAGTTAATTTTCAAAGTGTTAAAGTATTTTCCAAAACATCTTTGAATTTTCCCTTTTTTTTAACCCCCAAGTCCCAACGCCACAACCTCGTAGAGTTTCATCCCCCAGAGGGGTTAACAGGTTTTACTTTCCAACGTAAATAAATATTTAAAAATAAATTAAATAATCAAAAAAAAATTTAACATCTTTATTTATGCCTCGCAGAGTTTTACCTCTGGAGGATTTAACAGGGTTCATTTTTCAATGTAAATAGATATTTAATAATAAATTGAATATTTAAAAAAAATAAAAAAATTTATTGCCGCATAATCGTTTACATCCTACGAAGAAACTAGTTGATCGTGTCACAGAGCGAGCAGTACTTGGCGCAGCCGAGGGAACTTACGCGCAGCGGGTAGAAATAACTAATAAAAAAAGAAATAAAATTAAGTAATTATAATTAATATATTCATTATTGCATCGCAGAGTTTCATCTTCCAGAGGGTTTAACAGGATTGATTCCCCCCTCTCAATTGATATTTAATACAATTGAATATATCAATATAATAACAATAAAAAAAACGTAATTGTTACTCCCACGTCGAAATTGGGTATTCCAAACTGCACATGGTACTTCACATGGTACACTACGTGGAGGGTACTTAGTTTCCTTCATGGGAATCTGAAGTAAGTCTTCTTTCACTTGATTTTCAACAAGTGAATAGTAATTGTCAATTGAATTGTTTAATTTTTAATTTCAAATGGCAATTCCAATTTCATGTAATGGCACGGGCAAATTAAAAATCAAATGAAATGTTCAGAAATTTAACCAGCATATTTAATCACTCACATTTAACAATATTAATAGATATCTTCATTAATAAATTTAAAAATTACATTGTGATATGCCCACATTTTGAATAGTTGTTCATGACTAATATCATTGTAATATGACGTATTATCATTACATAAAACAATACAAGGAATACTCCTGGGATATCTTATTTTTTTACGATATTTTTTCATTAACAATATAATCTTCTTGTGCCCCCAAGAGTTCCTTTTTATGTGGTGAAAATTTAAAGGCTAAATCATCTACAATATTATATAATGCATGTGGATTATATATCAAGAAATCCACCACGCTACAGAAGTAATTATGTAGTCCTAAGCTCTTTGCTCATGAAGTCTTCTCGGATTTAGACGGTCCTTCAAGGATTAATCTTAGGGGGCAATCTGACTTCATCTCCGGTTCCTGAAATTGTTAACACGTCAGGATCTGCCGTTTCTATAATTATTCTATTTTTAATATGCTTAATAGTTTCTTGGTGCATATAGTGAACGTCCTGTATGACTTGTGGGTCGTTGAAGAATAAATGTAATAAATTTCTACTTACGCATAGGACATTGTTGTCAGCCCAGTCCCTAATGCTCTGTGGGACATTAGGGAAACACGTATATTTTGGTAAATATACAACTGGTGGCTCTGGCCATTGTTGATTGGCTGCGTATTCCAAGTTACGTAGTTGGGTTATCCATATAAACGGTTGTTGAGATTGTACTCTGCATAAGAAGTCAGATTTTAAAGTAGATTCAGCCATGATAGTTGTCCAGATGGCATCTCTACTCTTCTTTGGACTCCACCTGGTTGCCTTGAGTACTCCCTTATCAATGAAATTGCCTTCCTTTGCTATGTAGTCTACCACGTGAGCATCAAAATGTGGCACTTGTATGTTTAGATGGAAAGACTTATTCACGACATGTGGGTCTTTGATGTCGCAATGTGTGGGAGTTGTGATATTGAATCGTTTCTCCATTTGCAAAAGAATGTGGAGGTGTGGCACATTGTCCTGGTGGATTTCTGTAGCAACCCTTATATAGGTCGGGTTGTATGGTAGGAAGAGGGACCAGATGTGGTCTAGTACAAATTGTGCAATTAAATTGCACTGAGAAAATGTTAGGATGAGAGATTTTCCTTGAACTCTAAAAGAAAGGGGAGGTCTGGCCATATTTATAGATGTTCTCACTTAGGGGTTTTGGCTTTACTGTATAGCTATCAACTCAGAAGAATGAGAATGAGAATACTTTCTTATAAACTTCCCCATTGGGGCATCCCTGTAATTGTTAAAGGGAAAAACCTAAAATAATATTACAGGTTTTCCCCCTGCGCGCTGTTAGGCGCGCCACGTGTCCCGACAACCCACGTGGGTGACGTCATAAAGTAAGTGGGCCGTACATGTTACAGATAATGCTGTTGGGTAATATATCCATCTGTCATCGACAATGTTTAAAAGTAAATAGTAAAAAGTACACTACAGTGTAAAGTGGAAATCTTTTTCCCACATTTATTTTGAATTTCAAAATTCAAAGGGGATATTGAGTTCTCTGAATATTATATTCAGATATAAATAGTGGAGGACAGTTGTCACCGACAAACATCAAAAGGGGTTTGATAGGACAATGGCACTGTAGTGTGACGTGGGACGAGCAGAGTACTTTTTAACAAATAAGATGTTAATTTAAGTTATTTGCTTTCTAATGTATTCAATTGTATTAAGATCTACACACACACAGTGTCTAAAACACACACAGGCCTTATTACGCATGCGGCTCCAACTTTGCACACACACACACACACCTTATTATTATTATGATTTATTTATTTATATTTTATATTATTATTATTTATTTATTATTCTTTTTCTATGCTTACGGTTTAATCAGTTAGGAAAGGATGCAAACACACACAGAGGGGACTCCACACACACACACACACACACACACACACACACACACAAAGGACTCCACACACACACACACACACACACACTGTGAGACCCTGACCCGTTTTTTTTTTTCGACGTTTTCAGACGCGCATTACGTGTTTTCATTCAAGCATGCGTTTACTACTTTTGATGGATGATCGGGCTTAGATATGCATGCAGGGTAGGTTCTCGGGGCCGTGGGTCGTTGTGATGCGAATTTCAAAAATAAAAAAAATAAAGATATTTTGGAGGCCTATAAATATATGGAGTTAGATATTTTTATAAAAATATTTTTCAAAACTTCTCCTGTAAGTTTCCCTTTTTCTCTCTGCGCAGGCTAATATAATATCTATTCTCCAATTCCTTTAAACTCTAGTAAGTTTCTAGTAAGATATTTATTAAAACTGCGATCTCCTAATGAGAATGAGAATGCTTTCTTATAAACTTTCCCAGAGGGGCATCCCTGTAATTGTGAAGGGGGAAAACCTAATATAATATTACAGGTTTTCCCCTTGCGCGCCGTTAGGCGCGCCACGTGTCCCGATAACCCACGTTGGTGACGTTATAAAGTAAGTGGGACCCACATAGTAATGATTATATTATAAAATATTATATCTCCCTTGTCACTAGTGGAGTACAGCCGTCACCGACAACATTTAAAAGCAAATAGTAAAAAGTACACTACAGTTTTAAGCGGGAAAAGTTTCTCCCAATTTAAAATTTGAAATTCAAATGGGAAGCTTCCTGAGTACGCTATCCCTGCTATTATTAAACCTTGTTTTGGCAGAGAGACATGGAAAGATATGTATTGTACGTCTTTTATTTGTCCATGATGAATAAGCCAAAACCCCTAAGTGAGGGATTACCCTCACCAAAATAAACTGATCAGGATAGTTGTCCATATTTGTTGGGAATGTATCTCTGGGGTCTGAGGCAAAGAAGACTGATGCTGTCCAAAGAAGTGTAGAGATGCCATCTGGACAACTATCCTGGCTGAATCTACTTCAAAATCTGACTTCTCCCAGTCCCTAATGCTCCGTGGGACATTAGAAAAACACGTATATTTTGGTAAATATACAACCGGTGGCTTTGGCCATTATTGATTGGCAGCGTATTCCAAGTTACATAGTCGGGTTACCCATATAAATGGTTGTTGAGCTTGTACTCTGCATAAGAAGTCAGATTTTGAAGTAGAATCAGCCAGGATAGTTGTCCAGATGGCATCTCTACTCTTCTTTGGACTCCGCCTGCTTGCTTTGAGTACTCCCTTGTCAATGAAATTGTCTTCCTTTGCAATGTAGTCTGCCACGTGAGCATCAGAACGTGGCACTTGTATGTTTGGATGGAAAGACTTATTCACGACACGTGGGTCTTTGATGTCGTAGTGTGTGGGAGTTGTGATGTTGAATTGGTTCTCCATTTGCAAAAGAATGTGGAGGTGTGGCTCATTGTCCTGGTGGGTTTCTATAGCAACCTTTATATAGGTAGGGTTGTATGGTAGAAAGAGGGACCAGATGTGGTCTAATACAAATTGTGCAATTAAATTGCACTGAGAAAATGTTAGGAAGAGAGATTTCTCTTGAACTCTGAAAGAAAGCGGACGTTTGGCCATATTTATGGATGTTCTCACTTAGGGGCTCTGGCTTTACTGTATAGCTATAAACTGAGAAGAATGAGAATGAGAATGCTTTCTTATAAACTTCCCTAGAGGGGCATCCCTGTAATTGTTAAGGGGACAAAACCTGTAATAAAGGGGAGGTTTGGTCATATTTATGGATGTTCTCACTTAGGGGCTTTGGCTTTATTGTATAGCTATAAACTTAGAAGAATGAGAATGAGAAAGCATTCTTATAAACTTCCCCAAAGGGGCATCCCTGTAATTGTCAAGGGGGGAAACTTGTAATATCTTATAAACTTCCCCAGAGGGGCATCCCAGTAATTGTCAAGGGGGGAAAACCTGTAATATAATATTACAGGTTTTCCCCCTTGACAATTATAGGGATGCCCCTCTGGGGAAGTTTATAAGAATGCTTTCTCATTCTGATTCTTCCCAGTTTATAGCTATACAGTAAAGCCTAAGCCCCTAGGTGAGAAACTTCCGTACAGTATTCATACAAGATCTCATTTAATTCAAACAGATAACATGACATAGCTGGGAATATTCCAGTTAAGACCAGCCCACTTCCAGTTAAGCCCAGCCCATTATAACTTGGAAGCCCAAAAATAATTTATTAAATTTTATTAACTATTAATTGTTAAATGTGATATTTAAAATTATCAACATCTCATTTATTATTTTTTTAATTTGTCCGTGCCAGCTGTCTTCCACTGTTAAACAATAAATATATTATATTAATTCACTTCAAATTACCATTTGAATTTCAAAATTCAAAATTGGGATATACTATTAATGGGGATATTATATTCCTCCCACATGGGATAGATTACTCCTTGAAAGAATCTTCCTCCACGTGAGCTTGAAATTAAAAAGAGTGTGCAATAATATGTAGATTAGAATTAAATATGTTAGTTGTTTTTATTTTATTTTGTTATTATTTAATTTATTAATGTCTATTCAAAGGGAGAATCAACCCTATTAAACCCTCCGACCTATGAAACTCTGCGAGGTATAAATAAATATGTTAATTTTTTTTATTTTTTTAATTATTTAATTTATTATTAAATATCGATTTACGTTGGAAATTGAACCATGTTAAACCCTCAGGGAATGAAACTCTTCCTGCTGCGCGTAAGTTCCCTCGGCTGTGCCGAGAGTTGCTCGCTCTGCGATACGATCAATTAGTTTATTCGTAGGACGTAAACGATTATGCAACATAAATGAAGATTTTAATTAATTTTTTTATTTTTAGTTTATTAATTATTTAATTTATTATTAAATATCAATTGAGAGGAGAGAACAACCCTGTCAAACCCTCCTGGGGATGAAACTCTGCGAGGCATAAATTAATATGTTCAATTTTTTTCTTTTTTTTTTCTAAATATTTAATAACTTAAATGTGATTGATATTTACTCTGACTAACCCATTGGGGTAAGAATACACAGGATTTTATTAAATGCGCACTATGAGTTTTCAAATGTACAAAAGAAATTTATAAGCTATCTCATTTACTTACAACATTTCCTTTCTCATTGGTAATTACCTCTCTACTCTTATCACTATTTTTGACACTCATTATGACATTTCTTAATACATTAGAAAGTTCTTGAGGGTTCATGATAACAGAACCCCTTCTCTCAACTTCATCTTTCCTAATTTTCACTTCAGAAACGGACGGTCCAGGATCTAACTCTGCTATGCCAATTCCTCCTCTGCGTATATCAAACTTGTTAGAACTAGACAACCCAAGAGGGGAGGAGGGGGGGGGGTGAATTGGGGTTCTTTAGTAGAAAAAGGGATTTAAAAAACTTTTTTCAGAAAGCCTTTTAATATTGCAATAAAACTAGATATGCAAAATTAAAATCAATGCAAATATTAAAAGAAGAGGGATAGAGATAAAGAACCAGACACCAGCGATTTATAGTGGTTTGGCTTGATCTTAGCCTACGTCCACTCCTCAAGATCTCTCTTGAGTATTTCCACTATTTCAGAATACTTCCGGGCGTATTCAAAGCCTTTACAAGCTTCAAGAAGATTCTATGAAA
>JAOTRH010446774.1:0-31508 GCA_034768845.1 Heliamphora exappendiculata
GATTATTCTCATGTGACTTTCTTATATCTTATGCGACATAAATCTGAAGTAACATCTATTTTCTCCTCTTTTTGTATAGAAGTGCAAACCCAATTCAAGACTCAGGTTAAATGTTTACGCAATAATAATGGTGGCGAATATCTTTCAACCCAGCTGAAGACTTACCTGTCCACACATGGCATTATTCATCAGACTTCTTGCCTAGCTACCCCACAACAGAATGGTGTCGCTGAGCGCAAGAACCGCCATATTACGAAAACTGCTCGAGCTTTCTTGTTTCATATGCACGTACCTAAGAAATTCTGAAGGCATGCCGTGTTAACTGCTTGTTACTTGATCAACTGGCTCCTCTCTCAGGTACTTGGTGGACAAATTCCTATGGCCGTCCTTTCTCCCGAGCAGAGCCATTTCTCTCTACTCTTTAGATTTTTTTAGTGCCTTTGTTATGTTCGTGACACTCATCCCCAGCGAACGAAGTTAGATGCTCGGGCTGTCATATATATTTTTCTTGGTTATTAGAAAACTCAGAAGGAGTACCGCTGTTTTTGTCCATCTCTACACAAGTTCCTTGTCTCCTGGGATGTTGTCTTTGTGGAGTCTATTCTTTTTTTTTTCTGCGTCAGATTCGGTTGTCGGGGGTTGGGAGTTCTAATATTCAAAGTCTTGATTTTTTAGTGTCTTGCTTGCCCTTGTCTTCTTCTGCAGATGCTTCTCCTATTGTGGGGTCCTCGCCGCCTTCTCCATCCACTTCTTCAGGTTCATTGGGCCTCTCCTCTGCTGAGCCTGTCTCCTCGTCGGCGAATCCTCTTCCCACGGTAAGTGCTCTTTCTCCTGACGATACTACTCCTATTACTACTTGAAAATCTTATCGAACTTACAGGGATTATCCTCTCTATACCACCTCCTACAAGGGTCTTTCCACCTCCTTACAGGTTTGAATTGCCACCCTGGATCAGACCGTTGTTTCTCGTACTGTTACCGATGCCTTAGCCGACCATGGCTGGCGGGGTTCTATGTTGGAGGAGATGCAGGCTCTCGAGTACACCTCGACTTGGTCCCTTGTTTCTCTTCTGGAAGGTAAACAGGCTATTGGCTGCAAATGGGCCTTTACAGTCAAGCTCAACCCTGATGGTTCTCTTGTCCGCTTGAAAACCCGTCTTGTTGCCAAAGGGTATGCTCAGACGTATGGAATTGATTATTTTGAGACCTCTCCCGTTGCCAAGATGGCCTCTGTTCGCCTATTTATGTCTCTTGCTGCCACTCGCCATTGGCATTTATATCAACTTGATGTGAAGAATACTTTTCTTCATGGCGATTTGCAAGAGAAAGTCTATATGGAGCAACCTCCCGATTTTGTTGCTCAGAGGAGGGGTCTCAGCTGGTATGTCATCTCCATCGCTCTCTTTATGGATTGAAGCAGTCTCCACGCGCATGATTTTGTTGCTTTAGCATGGTTATGCTCCAATTTGGTCTTCTACAGTCCGAAAAAGACCACACTATGTTCTATCGGCGGTCCTCTATTGACTGTATTCTATTAATCGTCTACGTTGATGATATTGTTATCACACGGGATGATACGGTAGGCATTTCTAAGTTGAAGCTATTTCTGAAATCACAGTTTCAAACTAAAGATTTGGGAGAATTGAAATACTTTCTCGGCGTTGAGGTAGCACGCAGCAAGAAGGGTATCTTTATTTCCCAGCGAAAATACGTGCTGGATATTTTAGCTGATGCGGGGCTTCTGTGAGCAAAGGGAGTCGAGTGATCTATGGATTCGAGTGTCAAACTCCTCCCTGATGAGGGTGATATTTTTCCTCATCCTGACCGATATAGAAGAATGGTTGAAAAATTGAACTATCTGACAACAATGACAAGACCAGATATCGCATTTCCTGTGAGTGTGGTGAGCCAGTTCATGGCTGCGTCTCAGGTCCCACATTGGAATGCCGTGTTTCGAATTTTACGATATCTCCACAGTAACCCTGGTAAGGGGCTACATTTCAGTGGTCATGGCCACTCTATGATGGAAGGGTATTCTGATGCAAACTAGACCGGATGCCCCATTGATCGGAGGTTCACTTCTGGATTCTCTATATTTATTGGTGGCAATCTTATCTCTTAGAAGAGTAAGAAACAAGATGTAGTTTCTCGGTCGAGTGCTGAAGGCGGATATCGGGCCATGGCTCTGGCGGCATCTGAGATTTTATGGCTCCGTCAGTTGCTTAGTGAGTTGAGTGATCCCTGTCCAGGCCCAACAAAATTTTGGTGTGATAATAAATCTGCAATGTATATTATTACAAATCCAGTATTTCACGAGCGCACAAAACATATCGAGGTGGACTGCCATTTCGTTCGGCGCGAGTATCAGAATGATGTGATCGTGTTTGGCTCCGTTCGTACTGGAGAACAATTGGCAGATATTTTAACTAAATCAATTCCGGATCCTCGGGTTCGATACATATGTGGCAAGCTGGGCATGTTAAATATATATGCGCCAGCTTGAGGAGGAGTGTTAGCTTTATTATGATTATATTAGTTTTATTATTATTATTATCCGGTGTGGGTGAGCACACCATATCTTATTATGTGGTCTCGTTGTTCTAAAAATAACCTGTTGCGTACCCTATTAGAATTAACGCATCCATTAAGCTTAATACTATCTGTTTAACAAATCTTGCCAACTGAAGCAAATTGATCAAAACTATATGATAGACAATACTCTTGACTACTCCTTTGTTTCAACGAATGATTTTCACATATTCAGTCTATTAGAACTTTTGGTTGTTTCCTGATCATCCATATCACAGCATTCGACCAACAATGGGTCGCGATATGGGAATACTGCTTCTCAGACCAGTAACTTAAAAATGTATCAGAACATGTGATCAAGGCAAGGATATGTCAAAATACCAATATAAACACACGTGAACACACAAAATACATTACAGAGGCTAATGTTGTGACCAAAGCGTCATAAGGAAAAGTTGGGGCCAATGATGAACTATTTGTTAAAGCAGGGGTTTCAACATAAAAACAATATGAATTACAATGTAAAAAGAATGAATAGATAATGTACGAGAAAAAACACTTACGCTATGTCCCCAGCAGTTGAAGGAGAGCCATACTCATCGAATAGTCGCATAAGATCCCCAAATTGTCCATGCAAATCACCGAATATCTTGATAGGAGCTTTGAGTTGTAGAACACTAGGCTCACTTGAAAATATACGTTCAGCACTGTCACAAAGATCTGCTATTTCATTGCAATCCAAGAAAAACTGCCTGCGCACAGGAGGCTTCCAACCACGAGGCTTCAGCAGATGAGCTATCACCTTAAAAATGAAGAAAGAGGAGTTTCCATTTCAACAGAAACGATAAATTACTATTGGAGACAAAAGAATACGGGTGACAATACCCACCAATGACAAAGAAAACACAACCCCACATGATTTTTGCAACATTGGGAGAACACTGCAAGTCAAACAATTTACCAAGAACCTCAATTGTAGAGCTAGCAAAATTGAATCTGCACATGATGTGATGGCACATGCCAAAAAGTGTATTTCTTACACGTACACTTGTAGCAAAAGAAAAAAAGTGTAAAAGATGGGTGGATTTTAAAAATATATATTATTACTTTTATTTATTTATTTTTATTTTAGTTCTATTGAGGGGTGGCAAAAGAATGCAGAATGCTGTAAGGGACTGTCTAATTTCTAATATAAAAAGACTTCCTTTTGTTATTAATATCTTCAAGGAAAATCATTCCTCTGTAGTAAATGTTCTTCCATTACAAATTATAAGAATCTATATCTGCATCCATAAAGAATACATTATCATATTCAAAAAATATGACCCTCTCTACCTTTTTAGGCACACTGTTGATTGACATTTGTCGGTTTAACAATTTCCTTGCAGCTGTTGCGCTCTCTGGTGTTCCATAGCTGACTCGCCGTCCTTCATTTTCAAATTGATCAATTGAAAGCTGTCTGACCATTCCACCTAAAGCTCCACCAGTCTCCGCAGCTACAACCACCTGCAAATGCGTAGAAGAATATACTTTGATAAACAAATGTCATGTACTGACAAGAATATTATGACATAATGAACTTGAAAAATAAAATTCAAAGATGGGAATCAAATTGTTGATACTGACAGCTCTGTGATGCAACCGCACTCCAGCCGGAGCTGAATTGTTTGACATGGCAGAATCAGGCTTAATCAAGGTAGATATCTGTTTCCCACTAGGGGTAGCCTCAGCCCCACGATCCCTGTCCGGCGGTTCCACTTCTCCATTAACTTGACGTGCTTTAGCGGCAGCCAAAGTGGCGCTAATTGCTTCAGCTTCTGCAGCCGAGGCCTCAACCAAGTACTCAACACCTTTACTCAGTCTCCTGCATAGAAGAAAAACTTTAGTAGCTCATTTATGAAATTACCAAGCCAAAGTACTATTACAATGAAGCTACATAGAACAGAAATCAATGTAGAAATGCAGCTACTAGCATACCGAGAACCTTGGAGCATTGCATTCTCAGTGCTTATATCAGTATACATATCACCATTTATAGGAGGTGCAACAGGATTTCCCAGCACAACTGAACCACCAGGAACTGCTTCAGGAATCATTTGCCTGGTTCTTTCATCAGTAAACCCATAACTTCCAGTTAACCCCCCTTCCTGTACATTAGATGCTGCAGCTGCAGCAGCAGCATGTGAAGCTGCACTGGTCGTCTCAGCAGCAGCCAGGTCTTCAGCAACAAGTAGATCATCAAGTAACACCCCTGCAATACAAACATACCAAACATGAAGTTCTGACCTAGAATCAACTAAAAAGTTGGTTTGCATTACAAGCAAATCATCCATATGGAATTAGCCTAAGTAAATGAGGTTGAGGGAGCCTGTCTTCATGGTTATGTGAAAGGATGACGGAATAGCTATTGTGGGAATGGTAATCCTTGTTTCCATTTGGAAAAGAAGCTAAGTTGTTCAAAAAACGACATCAAGATGTGGAACAGGGAGGTCACTGGAAGAGTAGATGTAAAGGTAGCCAGACTATTAGAAGCCATCAACTTGCTAGATGTCAAGAAAAAGTGGAGGGGTTGGAGGAAAGGCTGGATCGAGGAAGACCAAAAAGCAGAGGCCCCCAGTCTCATGATTTCGGATGGAGGTTGCCAGATTTCCAGGGAATAAATTAGGAAATTCTATTTTTTGCAAATAAAATCTGAAATTACTATTTCAGATTTTAGAAGTTTCTGTTTCCTGTTTTCTAGCCTAGAGATCTGCTGATTTTGTGGCTTTCTTGATTTGGTGGGCCGAATTTGTGGCCTTCTTGATTTGGTAGCCTTCCTCTACTATTTCTCTTGTAATTGTCTCTCTTGAAATTTAATAAAAGAATGATTATTCTTCTTCTAAAATAACCATCATGGTATCAGAGTTAGGAATAGCACTTAAAAACACAGTAACAAGAGGAATTACCCTTCATGGTATCAGAGCCTCGTGCTCTTTTTCTATTTTGTTCTTTCTTCTGATGATGTCGTATAAGTCAACGATGACCCGCGCCCAATGAAATCTTATCTGTTAGTGTTAGCATATTATTATTATGTTTATTTATCAAGTGTGTGTGTATATATAGATATAATGGCGTTCCCCAATTTTAATATAAATAAAAAGTGCTCGCCTATTCAGTTGAGTAAGGCTTCTCATTATTTTCTTTTCTATTTCGTCAAGCATAGTATCAGAGCCATGAAATCCTAACACAGCCATCAAACCTTCCTTGCCACCTAAACACTAGCTGAAACCATCATCTCTCACAGCCGAACCTCACAGCCCCTGCTGAAACCCTAGCCGACCCCCACTTCTGTCACCAGAACCGTCGCCAACCCTCACCCCTGCTGCCGAAACCATCCCATGGAACCCCAGCCGTCATCTCCTTGCCTCGCCGCATCCTCTTCTCTCACCGCTAACCCTCACTCTCACCGACAGTCCCCAAACGTCCCCTGACAGCCCCAGCTGTCCTTCTCTCTCTCTCTCTTACCGACAGCCTTTCTTTCTCTGTTGGAAGTTGCCGACAGCCCTAGTGGAACCCTAGCCGCTATTCTGAGGATCTAGGGGCTACCGTGGTTCTCTGCTTTGCTTTTGCTGGTGCCGACAGCCCCGAGGAGAACTCTAGCCACTGTTTTGAGGGTCTAGGGGACTTTCACAGGGTGTTTGACACTATGGGGATAGTTTGAAGGTATATTTAGTGGTCCATTTATGATTGCTTAAGGTTGTGGTTGTATTCTTTTATTTGTTGGGATGGTTGTCTGTGGTTCTTTAAGATTGCTATATTGTGATGTCGACAGAGAATTCGACAAGGGTTGGTGACTCTCAAATAAGTACTGATAGACAAGGAATCACGAATGTATTTTTGTCATCCACACGATTAGTTAATTCGAAATTGACTGGACCACAAACATATGTGTTATAGAATAAGAAGGTATTACTGACAATTGAAGGTATAGAAATGGAAGATCATTTGTTCAACGATCCTCTTGAGAAAGAATCTGATGAGTACAAAAGATGGAAAATGGATGACGCAAGACTGCTCAGTAAAATGTTGAATTCAATGGAGTCTTCCATTGAGATTTTGGTGGCTAATGCCACAACTATTCGAGAGGTGTGGATCATACTCGAGGAGACATTTTCTTCGACTAATGACTTATCTAAATTATATGATGTAATGCGGAGTATCTTCAGGATACAGCAAGGAAAGCGGCCTTTCTCAGATTATTTCACAGAATTCAAGGTGTTGACAGATGAGTATGATCGTTTAGTACATTTTACCAATCGATACGAGATTTTCAGAGAGCAGAGGATGCAGTTCTTGGTTGTTTGTTTCTTAGCTGAGGTGAACCTGCAACTTGATTCAGCACATTCCCAGATCCTAGCTGAGTCTAATATTGCATCTTTATTTGAGGTTTTCAGGAGGATGAGCAAAGCAATCAGTAAAGAAGAGACTCGGGTTACTGCTGCTAACCAGGGTGATCATATAGCCCTAGGTGCATTTCGTGGAGGAGGTAGAGGTGGTTTTCTTGGTAGAGGTCGTGATGGAAGCCGTGGTGATGGAGGCCGAGGTAGGGGCCGTGATGGAGGTCGAGGTGGACGTGACACCAGGTCCTGCTACTATTGTGGAGAACAGGGACATTTACAGAGCTCGTGTTGGAAGCTGCATGGGTGTCCTACATCTTTTGTGGTCAATGCAGTGGCCGATTATGAAACTCCTTCCTCTTCTTCTAAGAGGTAGACTATAGACATGACGTAGGAAGAACATGATCAGTTCATCCAGATGAGGATTGGAAGCACAGCCGACGCCCCTTCAGCCACAGTTGCAGGTAACCCAACTGCAGCTGCGTGTGTGGCCACTCCCAGATCGTAGGTGATAGACTCGGGTGCATCTGCACATATGACCCACTCCACAGGTACTTTTTTGTCTTATTAGTTGACCCTTGGACAGTGGGGTTATTGTTGTCAATGGAAGAACCTTGGAGGTGAAGGGACAGAGAGTAGCTGCTTTATCTCCATCGCTTACAGTTTCTGATGTTTTACATACTCCTGCTAATTCGTTTAATTTGCTATCTGTGAGTCATATTACAAAGGATTTGAACTGCTCAGTAACATTCTTTCCTGATCAATGTGTTTTTTAAGATCTAACTTCAAAAAATACTATCAGTAGAGAACGGGTGGTAGGTGGCATGTATGAGACTTTGGATGTTGCATGCTCTAAGAGATCATATCAGGTTCTGGATATAAATTGTCGATTGGGCCATCCCTCATTACCAAGTCTAAAAAAACTGTCCGAGTTTGAGTCAGGTTACACAGTTAGAGTGTGAGTCATGTCGATTTGCTAAGCACCTGCGTGTGCCATACGTGTCCAGGAATAATAATAGGACAATGAGTCCTTTCACTTTAGTCCATTCAGATATCTAGGGTCCGTGTCCTGTCACATCTTTGTTTGAATTTCGCTATTTCATAACTTTTGTTGATAATTATTCTCGGATTATCTATTTTTATCTTATGAAAAAACATTCCAAATTACCTACTATTTTCACTTCCTCTTTGTAATGAAGTCCAAACTCAATTTAGCAAAATTATTCAGATCCTACGTAGTGATAATGAGGGTGAGTACATTGGAGTGTTGGGTGCATACCTAAGTACACATAGGATTATTCACCAGGCGTTCTGCCCAAACATACCACCATAGAATGGAGTGGCTGAGAAGAAGAATAGACATATCTTGAAAATTGCACGTGCCCTGATGTTCCAGATGAAAGTTTCCAAAGTCTTCTGGGGTGAAGCTGTGTTGACAGAATGCTATCTTATTAGTAGATTGCCATCCTCTGCTCTACATAGAGAAACACCCTTGTCAGTTTTACTTTCTCAGCAGATTCCTTTTTCGTTGCCACCCAAGGTTTTTCGGTGTGTTTGCTATGTTAGAGATATCAGGCAAAGTGTGACCAAATTGGATGCTCGAGCACTAAAGTGTGCTTTCATGGGATATACACAAAAAGGATATCGTTGTTACAGCACGGAGTTGCACCAGTTTGTAGTGTCCTGAGACGTGGTTTTGTTGAGTCCGCTTCGTTTTATGGATCAATAACTACATCGTCCTCCACGATTGATGATGGTTTCGACCGTATTTTGCCGTATCATTCCTCTACTAACTTACCAATGGCACCTTCTCCAGTCACCAGTTCTCCAGCTGATGTTCCCGAGGAGTCTTCTCCTGCTGCCCCGGATTCACCTATGATGTCATCATCTGAGTCATCGTCTTCACCAGGCCCCACCACCTCTCTTGTACTTGAGACAGTATCTTCTTAGTTGGATCCGGCCTTTGATCAGGTAAGTGATCCTCTTATTGTTTTACTCAAGTCTTATCATAGTTGTCGAGACCATCCCTTATATACTACATCATATCGTAGTTTGCCCGCCACTATCTAGAAGAGTATCACTACACTCGATCAGCATTATTTGCCTTGCTCTGTTGTAGATGCTCTTTCTCATCCAGGTTGGCGCAAGGCTATAATTGAAGAGATAAATGCTCTTGAGGCTAATCATACGTGGGACCTGGTACGTCTTCCTCCTATGAAGACAGCTATCAGGTGTAAGTGGGTATTTGCTGTCAAACTTCATTCTGATGGCACTCTTGAGCAATTGAAAGCTCGTCTAGTGGCAAAGGGCTATGCTCAGATATATGGCTTTGACTACTTTGATACCTTCTCACCTGTTGCCAAGATGGCCTCAGTTCGTTTGTTCCTGTCTTTAGCTGCATCACATCAGTTGCTCTTGTATCAACTAGATGTGAAAAATGTCTTTCTTCATTGGGATTTGGAGGAAAAGGTTTATATAGAACAACTGCACGGTTTTGTTGTTGGGGGGTCTCTCTAATCATGTATGTCATTTGAGGAATTCATTATATGGACTAAAGCAGTCTCCTAAAACCTGGTTTGGCCGTTTCAGCTCAGTAGTACAGGAGTTTGGCCTTCGACAGTCAGCGAAGGATCACACTATATTCTTTCGACATATCTCAGCTGGGTGCATATTAGTCGTAGTGTATGTGGATGACATTGTTATTACTAGTAATGACAGTGGAGGGATTGTTAAGCTTAAATAGTTCCTAGGCACCAAGTTTTAGACGAAATATCTTGGTGAACTTCAATATTTCCTTATCATTGAAGTAACCAGGAATAAGAAATGCGTGTTCATTTCTCAGATTAAGTATATTCTTGACATTCTAGAGCGAGCAAGGCATATGAGTGTCAAATGAGTGGACTCACCTATGAAGTCTAATGTCAAGTTAGAACCGAAAGAAGGAGATTCTTTCAAACCCTAAGCAGTATCGACGTACAGTGGGGAAGCTTAATTATCTTACTATGATGACTTGTCCAGATATTGCTTATCCAATGAGTGTAGTGAGTCAGTTTTTTGTCTGATTCTCATGTTCCCCGTTGGAAAGCAATGTTACGCATTCTCCGGTACTTGCACAAAAATCCGGTTGAGGGAATCCAGTTTCTGATCATGGACATACGGAAATGGAAGGGTACTCTGATGTTGATTGGGCTGGATGCACATTTGACAGGAGATCCACGTCTGCTTACTCCATATTTGTTGGTGGGAATTTGGTTTCCTAGAAGAGTAAGAAACATAATATTATATCTAGGTCTAGCGCTGAGGTAGAGTACCGAGCTATGCGCATTAGCAACTGTTGAGATTATGTGGCTTCAGCAGATTTTGACAGTTACACTTCCCTCTTAGAGGTTCTGCCAGACTCTGGGTTGATAATACATCTTCTATTTATATCGCCACAAATTCAGTATTTTATGAGAGGACGAAGTATATAGAGGTTGACTGTTATTTTGTTCGTGAGGAATATCATAAAGAAGTCATCACATTTTGGTCTATTACTACAGGGGAACAGGTGGCAGACATTTTCACCAAAACATTATCAGGTCCGAGTGTCTCATATCTATGTAACAAACTGGGCATGGTTAACATACATGTTCCAACTTGAGAAATGGTATTACTGTTAGCCTATTATTATTATTAGTGTTAACCTATTATTATTGTTTATTTATCAAGTATGTGTGGGTATATAGATGTATTGATGTTCCATAATTTTAATATAAATAAGAGTGCTCGCCTATCCAGTTAGGTAAGGCTTCTCATTATTTTCTTTTCTATTTCGTCTATAACACTATTGTCTCTTCCGGCTCTTAAGGTACTTCCGAAACCATTCTGCACAATCCCACTATTCCCCCCACACCTATATCTGCCGATTACTATTCCCAAAATTCAACCATTTATCTCACGGTTACAAAACTTAATGGGCACAACCTCGAGTAAGCTCAGTCCGTAAAATTAGCGATTGATGGTAGAGGCAAAATGAGGCATGTGACTTGCAAAATATTGAAACCTGTTGCTAGTGACCCTAATCTAAAAAAATGGCAATCTAAAAATTGTCTTGTTATTGCTTGACTCATCAGTTCCATGGAACCTGCTATTGGAAAACCTCACCTATTTCTTCCCACTGCTAAAGATGTCTGGGAGGCCGTTCGAGATCTTTATTCGGACCTGGAGAATTCTTCTCAAATTTTCGAGTTAAAAACTCGACTCTAGAAATCCAAACAGAATGATCGCAATGTTACTACTTATATTACAACGAATTGGTAACGTTATGGTAGGAACTTGATCAGTGTAATGATGATATTTGGGAGAATTTGAACGATTACGCTCGTCATAAGAAGAGTGAAGAAAATGATAGACTTTACATGTTTTTAACAGATCTTAATCGGAGTTTGGACGAGGTCTGAGGCCGCACTCTCGGCAAGAAGCCACTGCCCTCTATTCAGGAAGTTTTTAAACAATTTTCAAAAAAACTTTACACCATTGTAACACAATTTCAAAAAAATATTCAAATATTGCGGAGTGATAATGGTCGCAAATATTTCAAAAACATTTTGGGCCAATCTTTTCGTGAAAATTATTCATCAAAACTCTTGTGCCGACACTTTGCAACAAAATAATTTGGCTGAAAGAAAAAACAAACACTTATTGGAAGTAGCTCGGGCATTGCTTTTTACCAATCACGTACCTAAATATCTTTGAGGGGAAGCCGTTCTTATTACTACATATCTCATCAATAAACGCCTAATAAAGTTTTAAGCTTTGAAACACCTTTTGATGTTTTTTCATAAGTTTTATCCAACAAATCGGCTTTCTTCTTCTTTACCACTAAAGATATTTGGTTGTACTGCTTTTGTTCATATTCATAGTTATAACCAAGGAAAACTTGAACCCCAAAGCTACAAAATGTGTGTTTGTTGGTTATGCTCCTACTCAAAAGAGATATTATAAATGTTTTGAACATATTTCCAAAAAAATATTTGTTACCATAGATGTTACATTTTTTAAATTACATCCCTATTTCACGCCTCATCTTCAAGGGGGGACCAAAACAAAGATTCGGCTGTGTTTCATGATTTTTTCCAAACTGAAGACTTGCAAAATGATCTTTCTCCAATTTTGATTATTCAACTTGAAAACCCAAGCTTTATTATACCAAGAGAAAGTGAGTCGAGTTTTTTAGATACTAAAAAGGCAAGTCTTCCTACAGTGCCATCTCATGATGTTTTTTTATCCTATAATGACCAACAAAAGAGAAACGGAGAAAAAAAACACAATGTTGGTACCATTTGACATTGTCTACTCGCGACAGAGGACAACTCGAAAGAAAAGGTCTACCAATTCTTTACACTACCCAGAATCCGTAAACCCTACAGGTAATGTTCTCACTGAGCCTTTACCTCATATTCAGTCCATTTCATCTTCAAGTTCTGAGTCCTCTAGTTCTAAACCCAAGTCTAATTCCAATCTTGAGTTCGATGATTCTGAACTTCCCATTGCTGTCCGGAAGCGCGTGAGATCTTGCACCCAGCATTCATTGTCCAATTATGTGTCATATGAAAATCCCTCACCTATTTTTCGTGCTTTTACCTTACAATTATCTTGTATGGATATTCCTAATACTGTGCAGTGCTTTGAAAGTTCCTAAGTGGAAGGAGGTTGTCTTCGAGAAGATGAAAGCTCTTAAAAAAAATGGCACATGAGAGTTAGTTGATCTACTAAGAGAAAAGACAACTGTAGGGTACAAATGAGTGTTTACAGTCAAGTATAAATCTGATGGCTCTCGAGAATGGTACAAAGCTCGATTCGTTGCCAAGGGATTCACTCAGACCTATGGCATTGATTACTTGTAGACATTTGCCCCAGTCACAAAGCTAAACTCTGTAAGAATTCTTTTGTCACTTGCAGCTAATCGTGACTGGCGTTTGCAATAGTTGGATGAAAAAAATACATTTCTCAATGGAAACCTAGAGGAAGAAGTGTACATGAATGCACCTCCAGGATTTGGTGAAAAGTTTGGCACAAAAGTGTGTAAACTAAAGAAGTCCTTATAGGGGTTAAAATAGTCACCAAGAGCCTGGTTTGAGAAATTCACTCAGTTTATTAAAAGTCAGGGGTATACTCAAGGACAAGGTGATCATACAAAGTTTATAAGACATTCACAAGATGGGAAGATTGCGATTCTGATTGTGTATGTAGACGATATAATCCTCACTGGAGATGATGTACTTGAGATGAATCGATTGAAGACTTCCCTCTCATCAACATTTGAGATCAAGGACTTAAGATCTCTGATTTATTTTCTTAGAATGGAGGTTGCTCAGTCAAAGAAAGGAATTGTTGTCTCCCAACGGAAGTATGTCCTTGACCTCCTTAAGGAGACTAGGATGAGTGGTTGAAGACCAGCCGACACTCCAACCAATTCCAATCAAAAACATGGAGATGACAAAGAAGGTGATCCAATGAATACAACTTTGTATCAAAAATTGCTGAAAAAATTAATTTACTTATCACATGCACGGCCCGATATTGCTTTTGCTGGAAATTTGGTAAGCTAGTTTATGTACTCACCCTACGAGACACATCTTGAAGCAGTTTATCAGATTCTCAGATACTTGAAAAATACACCAGGCAAGGGTTTACTCTTCAAAAAGACCACACAGCAGAACATAGACGCATACACTAGTGCAGATTTGGTAGGCTCAGTTATTGATAGGAGATCCACGTCAGGATACAATACTTATGTCTAGGAAAATATGGTCACGTGGCAAAGCAAAAAACAGAATGTGGTTGCAAGGAGCAGTGCCGAGGCAGAATATAGGGCTATGGCTAACGGAGTTTGTGAGATACTATGGCTGAAGAGAATTCTTGAAGAGCTGCGGATGCCGGTAAACATGCCAATGAAGTTGTATTGTGATAACAAAGCTGCCATAAATATTGCTCAAAATCCAGCACAACATGATCGCACGAAGCATGTAGAAATTGACAGACACTTCATAAAGAGAAAATTGATAGTGGAACTGTTTACATGCCTTTTGTTCCTACTACTCAACAAATAGCCGATATCTTCACCAAAGGACTTTTCAGACCTAGTTTTGAGCTCTTTGTAAGCAAGTTGGACATAATAGATATCTACGCTCCAACTTGAGGGGGGTGTCGGATTTCTAGGGAATAAATTAGGAAATTCTATTTTTTGCAAATAAAATCTGAAATTACTATTTCAGATTCTAGGAGTTTCTATTTCTTGTTTTCTAACCTAGAGATCTGCTGAATTGATTTGCTGATTTTGTGGTCTTCCTGATTTGGTGGGCTGATTTTGTAGCCTTCTTGATTTGGTGACATTCCTCTACTATTTATCTTGTAATCGTCTCTCTTGAAATTTAATAAGTATAATTATTTTTCTTCTTAAAAAACCTTCAGAGGTTAGTAGGAAATTAAATCCAAAATGATTTACATAAGGGAAGGGATCAAACACCATGTTCTTTCACAAGATGGCCAATGCTCATAGAAGATCAAATAATATTATATTGGGAGCGTTACCCTTGAGAGAGAGAAGAAGCATAAAAAAGAAGAGATCTCAGGAGGTGTTTTGATTTTTATAGTAACTGTTATTTACTTTTATTTTTAAAATTCTAAGCTTGCACAGAACTTGATGATGTTTGGAGACATGTCCTTAAAGATTTAAGGAGATGGTTTCATATACAGTATAGAGATTTGGCAAGATGATTCAGATGTCATTTCTGTGCGCTTTGATTTTAACAGAATTTTCAGAAGGTTAGGGCTCCCTTTTATGCTTTGAGAAGTATTTGGAGAAACAAGGCATTATAAGACTGTTTTCTTCCCCCAGGCATCCACTGGTGTGGCTATCCAACTATTGATCACCTTATGCATCACCCTAATGAAGTTGAGGAAAATTTAGCAAGCAATAACTTTGTGGGTTTTGTGGCCTATTTTGAGGGAAGACAACAAATCTTTTGCGCGCGTTGATAAAAATCTTTGCTCTTTTATCAATCTTTTTTCAGTTGAAAGAGGATTGTCCTTTTTCCATTTTTGCATATACCAGTGGATGTAAAGCATCCAGATTTCGGCCTTGTGAGTGTGCAAGGTTCGCCCCCTCAAGGACACTCCGTTTCCAAGATGAAACTCTCATGATGAAGTAAGATTCAATAGGGTGGGAGTTGGAACATGAGTGCAGGCCTTTAGAAGTACGGCAATGAAAGCTCCCAAAAAGAAATTATAATCAATAAGAAACAGAAAAATCAAGAACAAGAAGTAACACTTTTGCAGGTAGAAGAAGTGAAGAAAAGGGCACAATGCCATAAGGATGATATTTTGTCGGGCCAATTTTCTAGCTTGCCAAGAGTAAACATGAAAAATAAATTTACTAGACAATTATTCCACCACTACAAGCATAAACTAACTAGATTTACCACATGAAGATGCATAAATCAAAAATGAAAAAGCCCTTAAGAATTAAGCTGGTGCAAATATCTACCAATACCTAGCATAGTCGGGGATGCATAAAGAACAATACAATTTTATCCAGTTTATTTGATTTCAGCCACAGATTTCCATCATTTGCTCTATGGAGGACCATAGTTTTTTGTTAAATTAGGGCGTAGGGTTTATGGCTCAGGGTGAGGGAGAGAGGAACAGAAAGAAGAAAAAGGTTAGATCGCTTTTCTTAATGCAGTGTTGTATCTCTTCAAAGGCATTTACGGTATGGAGTTACCTTCATGGAAAGAGTGCACTGAACCTATGATCGGTGCTCATCCTCATATCATAAAGTAAGCTTTTGGTAGATCGAATTGCATTGCTTTCTCCTCAAACTGTTTGCATGCCATACATCACACATGCCCTTGCCCTATTTTCAATGCGGTCCTTTTCCATTTTTCCAAACATGAAATGAGAAGAAAAAGTTTCCACGCCCCGATAACTTGTATGGTTTACATAACCAAAGAAGATAAGCAGGCCCTCCCAGGGCTTTCATAACTTATCCAACAACCTCATTACAAAGTAATTTCCAAAAGCAACCTCTAGAACGAAGCCAAAATGATATCCGGGTACTCTTTTCGATACTTGTTGCCTAAGTTGTGGCACTCGATTTTGGCATACTTTTCCTCCATTGAAGCACTTTTTGAGGTGAATGATATTCTTCAAAAGAATTCACCCAACTAAAGTACCATTTCCATCCACTTCCAAGCCTCATCTGGGCTCCAAAAGCATCTCAAATTTACTCTATTTCAAGTGTTTATATGACAGTATATACCTGATTCATCAAGATTTTCACAAATTCTGATACAATAACAAGTGTCTCCATATTAAGAAAGAGGTCTTCACCAGTTACTACGTTGTAAACACTGGGTCATTTTTTGGTTGTGAAATTCAGAGTGTAGATTAGAAAACTTCAAAGATGTAAACAAAGTAACCCCCCCACCACCCCAACCCCATAAAAAAGAGAGAAAGAGAGAATGAATACATGGATTCTTTCACTAATTAAAGCAATGGACAGGATTTGTGATGTGGAGAACACAATTATTAGCATTCCCACAAATCAAAGGACCCCACATCAATTGTCTGCCAATTTGTTGTCCCTTGCCATGTAGAACACAATTGTGATATGTAGAACACAATTATCAACATTCCCACAAATCAAAGGACACCACATCAATTGTCTGCCAATTTGTTGTCCCTTGCCATTACCCTTCGCTCACAACTTCACATTAATATTGATAGTCTGATACCTTAATAGGAGCCATCATTGATTCTTTTAACAAGTTATTAGACTATAAGAGTGACATTGCTTTATAACATCAGCGACTATTTCTGAGTCAACTGTCAACCATTCTAGGAAAAAATCAATTCAATGAAATAACGTGCAAAAATACAACTGTTATTCTTAAACAATACATTACAAGGCCAAAAGATTTAGGGAAGTCGATATGCATTCTCTATTCACGAGTCACTTTGGAAAGGCTCAAACAATTTTCTACATGCAAATCAGATAGACGAATATTATGCAGGGTTAATGCGAATCTGGAACTTCCCATGTTATGCAGGGCATCAAAATGTAAAACAATGCAAGATATTAGAAGGTACTTCCCAGTCTAGAGCCAACTACAAAATGCAACAAATTAAGTGTTTTGTTATGTATCTGTCTTACCACCACGTAGACCGCCATAGATAAAGATCAGGTCACCAACAGCAGCGGCCGCATGCCTACAGCGCCTCGTCAGTTCAACTGCAGCATCTCCACCAGCAGCATCAGCACTATATCTGCCTGTCCTGGGACTAGTAACAACAGACTTCGTATCACACCAAACCCCTGCGGCAGTATCCAGAACTACACAGAGAAACAGGGTATATATTAGAGAAATTCATGCAATGAAAATTCCACTAAAAATTTCAAAAATGAAACTGGTTCTAGCATAGTAGTTGCATGCAAAAATGGCATAACAAATTTTCCAGTAATTTTTTGCGTGCAATGAGGCTTCCACTAAAAAATTCATAAATGAAATTGGTTCTAGCATGGTAGTTGAACGCAGAAATGGCATAACAATTTTTTCAGTAATTTTTTGGGATATACGGAAATTTGATTTCATACTCAAACTAAAAAAAAAGGATAATAGAAATATTTTAGATTAAATTGCTAGCGGGTGATCAAACATGTTAGCTGCTATAGTCATCAGCACCTGGAAAGTAAAGCCACAGCATTTCCAAAATGGAAACAGTCCTTCAAACTTGCAATGGTGGCATACCATCCGTTCATTTATCCAGAAAAGTGCAGTGGATCTGAAAGATAAATGGCTTTCTGTTTGGTGGCGTGTCCAATGTAAACGACAAAGTCATAGTAGAGGCATCAAAATGGTAAGAAAGCAGAATCTTCTACTCAAAATCCTCAAATGCATTTGTTGGTGTAAATGCTTGGAATAAAATTTAGAAATAGTACCTTGAAAATTTGACATCGATTTCCCGGTCGATAGACAATGGGAAACCTACAATCTTGTTAATCCAAAATTTCTTCGGAAAGAAGAGTGAGTTTTCATTAGAATGTAAGAGTTGGATCACTGTCAATATAGTGGTGGTACATATCTTGAGTTTGGTAAACAATACTCTCTGTCAATCATTTTAGAATGGGGTCCTCCGTTCTTCACGGTGTCATAAAAGCAATGGGTACATTATTAAAAAAACAGTGAAGCAAACTTAGGTAAAGGTTTTCACCATGGAAAAGGAAGTAGCGAAGTAGAACAAGCACAGACAGGACATGACATGAAAGAAGATGGCGACACAACATATACTCCACACATTGAGATCCAATGATAAATACATGACAAGTTAGAAGAAAAAACTTAACTTGAGATCCAATGAAAATTTGAAAAGAATGTGGATTTTATAATTATTAATCAATTCCCTTTTGGATTTTTAAAATTTATGACATCCAAAGTCCAAACCCTAAAACGGCAAATTTATTTATGAATAGGAATTTCTAAAATAGACATTAAAAATTCTTGGTAACATTTATTTTCCTTCATGTTGAATGTGGAAGATGGTTTATTACTATTACAATAAAACAAAACATACATGAATTTTGTAAAGCATCCATCGTGACCTGGGCATCAATGGTTCGAATCACAGAAATAACCTCCTCACAAAGAGAGGTAAAGTTGCAAACATTCTATCCTTTCCAAACCCCACAATATGGGAGACTCGTGTACTGGCTACCTTTATCGTTGTCATGCCCCTGCTGTATTGTGTAATTTTTATTTTTTTTTGGGGGGAATTTAGGGGGGGGGGGAAGAATTATTGTGCTGGCACAATCGTATCGTGCAGTATCTATATATATACCGTGTCGTATCCATTCTTCTTATTTTTATAGAACCGATATCTCTATTAAATATTACCCCTGAAAAAAATGCTTGATTCTTGGTACAAATGCAACAATACAAAGAAAAAGACTTTTTAAAAAAAAGATAAAAAGTATGGTTCCGATAATCAGGTTCAAAGCTGCAACATTAAACAAATCTTTCTGATACACTAAGTGTCAACCTCAAAACTGGCTATTTTGTGATCCAAGAAATTGATGTTGTGCATATAAATCATGAAAGCAAATAGATTCAAGCATCACTCGGAAAACAGGAACACAATGTCTCCAACAGTAAGCGGTACCATAAATTTAATCTATCAGTATGCAAATATATGACTTTGTTGAGAAAGTAAATTTTCAGATTGAACTATGCAGTAAGAAAATTAAGGGGGTTCATTGTAGCAAAATACAAGGCTACCAATAATCAAGTGCGTGCACAGGGACCAATTCTCCTTCTGGATGTGACTTTGAAGGCTATATTGAAGATGGCTCCTCATTTCAACATCGGCCATAAAATGTGTTTGGCAACAGGTCCCCAATTAGACTTCATGATTGATCCTTGGAAGGCTAATTTATACATCTTAACAATCAAAATGGAAGCTGGTGTAACCATCTATCTCAATTAGCAAAACGGATTGCATGGTCATCCATTCTCGATATGAGAATTAATTCCTTCACAACACACACACCAAGAAAACTCGCACACAGAGACACAGACAGGCACACAGCCACACACACGCTCTAGCTCCCATGAATTCAGGCAAATGTGCATCAATAGGGGTGCTAAGCTTCTTGGACCAACTTTTCGTTTTCTGCTACTAATTTTAGCAATAAGCTACAATCTTTTCCAAACACCAACAACTTCTACTACAAATTATTATTACTTTTTCTTCTATAAATAACTAGTTTCAGTTACAAGCTAACATATTTACTAAACACTCACAACTTCTGCTATAAGTTACAATCTATATAAGCTATTAGTTTCAACTATGCCAAACACACCAATATTTGACTGTCACGGGTTTCGTGGGAAATGGAGGAGTTACATATTATGTGGGTTTGTATGTACTCGGACAAATTTAATTGTTTTAGGGCAGTAAACTGTATCCGGACCATAGTTTCCAATATGTGAAATGGAAGTGAAAAACAATATAGGAAAGTGCTTGCCAAAATTTGATACGATATGGAGAATATTTGCTAGCATTGAGAAGAAATCAACCAATTGAAACAAAAAGTTGTATATCAAGCATTTTTTCCATATTCTTCCTTGCAACAATTTGATAGGTTAGCCATCTTTAGTATTTGGATATTTGGAGGAGCCGCCCTAGCTTATATATACTTTCATAGTGGTCCTTGTTGATAAAGAAAATGCTCCCCTAATCTAAATTGCAACACACCTGAATGATTACTGGGAAAGGGGAAAAAGAGAGAGAACAATCTTAAACTCTCCAGAAGAGAAAAAGAAAAGAATAAAGCAAAATACCAGCAACACTTGATGAGTCCTCCACCATGCGCCCACCACCAAGTGCACCACCAGACACATGGAGCCGTGCATTTACAAAAACCTACAGGAACGTAGTACATGTGAATCATTGGTTTTCTAGAGACATCAAAAAAGAAAAAGTGGGGCTTTTGTGGGGAGAAAAACTCACTGCTGCATGTTGATATCTAGGAGATGGTGAGACACCCGGAGCAATTGCCCACTCCCACCGACCATCTCTATGTTTTGCAAGTCCATATGCACTGGCCAGTGGCTGCAAAAATCATTTAAAGAGGATGTAACGCGACGTTTATGATAAATGTATAGGCATGAAGCTCTACATGCACAACAACGTGTATATACACAAGTACCAGATGTCATTTTACTCAAATTTAAGTAAATCATGAGGGAACTGGAGAAAACATAGCCCAAAATAAAAAATAAAATAGCCAAAATTACACCCCCAATACATAAAAGCCCAGGAATAAAACCAACGAAACAAACAATGACTGACTATATTGCATGGACTTTTCTAAATAAGCACATTTCCTTGAGAGAAAGAGAGTAACTTACCCATATCGGACACTCAAAACTTGGACAAGGGTACGGGATATGCATTCGATATGTGTAGTTGAGATCTATCTAGCCAAGTATATATAGGAATTTAAGTTTGCCAAGAACTTATGTATAAAACAGCAATAAAAGGCTTGAAATGCTTATGTCATTTCATAAACACCATTTAACTTGCAAAATAAAAGCACGATATAAATAAGTATGAATATGGTGTTCCATCTTCGAGTCCTTGAAAACATGAATTAGATGAATCTAATGCTTAGACATGCACCTACACTTGACATCTACATCCTAGTCAGTGGCGGGTGGGGGACACAATTCTATATCCTAGTTCGGGGGAAGGTGGGGGCCACTGCCCCAAGATTTAAAAAAATTATTATTTTTATATAATAGTTTATATTATTTTACGTATAAATATCAATGCCTTTTATGAGCCATCAACTCCCTCAACGGTAAAATCTTGGTTCCGCCATTGTCTGAGTCCATGTAACATAGATGACTAGGGACATAACACACTTGAGACATGGAGCCCCTTTTCTTTACCAGATCAAAACATAATCTTTCGGTAGCAAAGAGTTTAATTTGCTAAACCTAAGAGGTACATAAATGAAGGTTATTGATAAAGACATCGTGACAAATGTCTAAGTCGATTGGGTTTTTGGGGGATTGTTGGGACATACGTTAGAACGCAGATCGTTCCAAAACGAAAAACAAAAACAATAACGTGATACGCGACATGTTTTAAATTGTGGTACGATTGGGATAGATTTCTATAGCTTATATTATTAAAATGTATTTATTTCAAGTAGGAAGGATATAATATAATTTTCCCATTTATTCATGTGAAGTACATATCTCAAGTGAAGTACGTATTCTAGAGCTATTATAACAAATCTCTCTTGCATTTTTGACTTGCTAAAACTTTACTTTCTCTAGATTTTAGATTATGGTGTTTAGTTTTGTTCTGTAACGAAAAGTGTTTAAGAAATAAATAGAAAACACATTTGGATTGCTAAATTCACCATTTTGGAATGAATGTGTACCATGTTTTGGAACATGCATTCCAACACACAATTCGCGAGGGTGTGAGCGTTTTCTCGTAACACGAGTTGGGATTGCAAATGGGCATTCTTGTTGAGTGGGATACTAGATTATATTAGCTAAGGTAGAGGTCAAGGTAGGTATTTTTTTCGTTTTATATCTGGTGATAGCTGCATAAGATGGTTTCCAATGGGCTTTCTCATCTGTTTATGGTCCCCAAGGTGACACCAATAGGAGGCACATTTGGGAAGAGTTGTCCGGTGTGAAGACCTCTTGGAATTGTCCTTGTTGCTTAGGTGGGAGACGTCAATGTCCTCAGATTTTTGGAAGGTTGGATTGGAAATTGCAAACGTAAACCATGAGCTATACTAGATTCTTTTGATTTCACTCATTCAGAAGAATTGATAAACTTACCTCTTGGGAGTTTTCTTCCATGTCTAGGATTGAGAGAGATTTGATACCTGCTGACCAAGAGGACGACTTTCCAAGAGTTATTCAATTTAGCATACTTCAGTAGGGCAATAATACTCCTTTCAATTTTAAGAGTATATGTTGAGGAAGCCAAGGATTGTGGAGTTGTTGAAGTGATGGGGGGACAGCTATAGTGTGGAAAGAGAGCATATGTTCGGTTAAGAAGCTTAAATTGTTAAAGCATAACAATTATGGAATACGGAATCTTCCGTTGATTTAAGGATTTCCGGATTGATGGAACTTGTTCCGGATTGATGGAACTTGGAAGAAATTAGAGTGCTTGGGTGACAACAAAGAGAGTATGGTAGGGTTAGAGGAGGAAAAGAGGATGGCTTAAGATAAAATAGTTGGTGGCTCATAATTTCAGTAAAAGTTAGTTGGAAATAAAGATAAGAGTGATTTTCATTAAATAAAAAAAACATATTCTTTCAGAGATTTTAGTGGTAAATGCACACATAGAAGATGCAATAATATTGGATGCTCTATCATTGATGGAGAGGAAAATCATACAGTTTTTCGTTAATCTTTTCATCGATTTGTAGGGATGTTGTTCCTCATAATGTGATGGCAGGTTTTCAAAATTTCTTTGAGTATGTGAATGAGAAGAACCTAGTGTTTCTTTTATAGCTCCCACCCCCCAAAAATATATATATTAATAATAACAATAATAAAGTGGTTCAGCTTAGATCAAACCAGGCCTATTAGTCATGTAATATCTACAAAATCCTATCTAAACTCCTCGCTTTGATAATGAAAAATATTATTGGGAAAATGATTTCAAATAGCCAAAATGCTTTTTGTGGGATGTGAAAAGATCCTGGACACAGTCCTTATAGCCAATTCTAGATTGAAAGCAGCATACAGGTTGCTATGAAAATTGTAAATTAAGACCTATGAGTCTATGACCATGTGTGTTGGAAACACGGGAGTTACTTTTGTTTTTGTTAAAAAAATATAGGATTTTGGGTGAAATAAAGAAATTGGATCAGATGGTATTTATCCAATGTTACGTTCTTTGCTTCATTGTTTCAGCGGATGGTGTTCCTAAAGGTTTTTTCCAGAGCAATAAGTATTAGGGGTATTAGGCAAAGGATCCATTCCCTCCCTTTCTTTTTTAAACATGGCTAAGGAGGCAAGACATACACTTGGAAAGGTTGTTGGAGTGGGATTCATCATCCATGGTTTTGGATGGGGAGCAGAGGTGATTTTCAAAATCCAATATCTTATCTTTTACTACCAATGACACTCCGATTTTTGTGATCTTAAAGAGGAAGTCTAGAGATAGCTTATGCTTGTGATGCTATTCTTTGAAGCTAACTTAGGTTTGCACGTCAAGTTACCTAATAGTCCTCGTGTAAGTGTAATGGACATGGAGAATACATACATTCTTGCCAGAACTTTGGATTGTCGTATTAGTATTACCAACATCTTATTTGGATACACCTCTGAGAAAGCTATACTTGATAGGGATAGTGGAAAGCTTAGAAAGGAGGCTAGCAACACAGAGACATTGATTAAAAGCACTCTATCCTGCCTTCCCACTTATTTAATGTTTCTATAGTGCATTGAGCATTGTGAATAAGAGGTTAGAAAAATTGCTGAAGCACTTTCTTGCCCTGGCAATTTGGGGGAAGAGTTCAAGTATCACTATATGGATTCGGATGCATTTTTCTATGGAGAATAATTGTTTACGAAGAAAAGTGGTAGAGGAGAAGAATGGGTGTTTGGGTAATTGGACCACGAGTCCAATCATTAGGCTTTATTCATACGATTGTAGAAAGGAATTATGACGATATTGGAGGAGTTTGCCAAAGGAGTTTTTTCCAATGTGGAGAATTGTAGTAGGGTGAAGCTTTGGTTTGATCCTTAGGGAGGTATTTCCAAATCTCATTCGGTAAACTACGGACCTTGAAGTGCCTGTAGAGGACAGTATCTTCTTCGATGAAAGTGGCATTTTGCGAAATCTTTTGTTTAATAGGTCAAAGGAAGATTGAGAGATTCACCCTATATAGACTTTCCCCTTTTGCATCTTATAGGGTGGAGGAATTTACCAAGGTCACAAAGATGGTATAGTTAGGAGAACAACTATCAAAAGTTTTTTTCTAATAAGTAAGCATAATATTATAAAGGGGGCATAAAGAGAATGCTAACCGAAAAGGTGAGAACTCTTTACAAAAAGGAGAAACAAAACTCCACAAAAAGAGAAAAGTATAGAAAGCCTTCACAAAATGATAAAAAAAAATTTATTCTTCAAAATAAATCTATCGTATCATCCATAGACAAAGCTCTTCATTCAGATTACCAGCTATACAACTTAACAAGGAAAACCCTTCAATTCTGTACATGGGCAATTCAACCCCTCAAAAGATCTTTTATTCCGCTCTAACCAAATCAACCACATCCAGCACATCGGAACTAAAAGCCAAGCTCCTGCTCCATGGCACCCAATCCCTTTCCAAGCCGACAAGACATCAAAAGCATGTATCTCAAAACCCCGTCATCACCAAAAACTAAAAGAACAAATTCCCACAATTCCCTAGTGAGATTGCAGTGAATCAAGAGATGAGAAACTAACTCCCCCTCCTTGCACATGCAACACCAGTTAATCAAAACATAGCCCTTCCTCGCCATATTATCGATAGTAAGGATCTTCTCATGTGCTGCTAACCAAATCGAAGAAAGCCACTTTCGAGGGGACTCTCACTTTCCAAATGCTCCTCAACGAAAAGGACCCCATCCAATCACCCAACAAGCATTTGTATAAGGATTTGACAAAAAACTCCCACTCCGACGCCCTCTCCACCAAACTGGATCCACTCCTCCTCTAGCACCTCTATGGAAGACTTAAAAAGCTATCTATAGACACTTTACACCTAGTCATTCCAGATAACACTTGCATCCTTCTGATAGAGGTTCTTTTCACCTTCCCTCGTGGTACTACTTCGCTATCAATCACTTAGGAGTATTTAGCCTTGTAAGGTGATCCAAAACCTTCATCCTCAACCCAATATCCCATAAGCAATTGTCTGAATCTCTCAGAGCATAATCTGTAACTGAAGTTATTCTATTCCTAACAGGAGCAAAAATATCAAGGAACACTTTGCGTAAGGCCTCATCTCCACACCAAACATCAAGCCAAAAATAAACCTGCTATCCACTAGTGACCTATGAAAGTGGACTTACAAACTTGACCCAAAAACATAAACTCATATTACTTCAATGGCAGGGTGTTTCATAATATATTAGCTCGCTTCCATCTACAACCAATGTGGGATGGGTTGTTGCATTCTCCTCCACTTTTAATTTTGCGACGTAATTGTTGCGCCCTCTTTCCTAGTAACTTCCTCTGACAAGAAGATATGGATAGCGGGTCATAGCGACCACATAGTAGCCTATATGCACGGCAGGGTATACAAACCTAGGGCATCTAGCCTCTTCAAAGCCTTTACCATCACACTGCCACAGACCTGTCGCGAGAGCATGGTCGACCCAAATACCAATTGTAATGACACACCGCATGTTGGATTAATAACCTGTGAAAATGGCCCTACTAAGTAGACCCAAAAGCATAAACTCGTGTTACTTTAGTAGTTAATTGTGTTTCAATATTATTATCTCACTTCCCATCCACAACTGATGCAACATGGATTGTTTTTTTGGTCTTGTTTGGGTCATGCCACATGCGGCACAAGAGCTTCCATTTTCTTGGTGATCTTATAGAAAAATTGGAAGAGAAGAGTTTGCCCACATCAGCCTTGTGATTATAGTAGAGGTATGCATGCCCGTGGTTGTTTAGCCTTCGAGTTGTTGTTTCCAGCCTATTCTTTTTGGTTGTACATGGTTCAATCCTCAAGGCATTTTTAGTAATTTACTTTTCACTTGTAAACGGAAAAAGCACACTCAATCTAAACACAAGCACACAAACACCTAAACATGCACACAGAGAAGGCATAGAGTAATTGGGTTAGACCTATTTCAATTCAATATGAAGTGGGTTTCATATTTAGTTACCAAATTTACCATCTTAACCAAGCTGGAATCGTAAAGTTTTGCAAATGATAGAATGTAACAGCAACTTGGACAACAGTTTCTTCCCAAAGCTACATAAGGATTAACAATCTCACATGCATTCAGCTTGAAGCTTTTGTCCTTAGTAGGGCATCCATATTACACAAGAAATTTATTACATTTTTTTCTTTGTAAGTACCACCCCTTTTAAAGGAAAATAAAATCCGCTAAAGAAGCCAAAAGGGGCACACAGTCTCTGTACACTAGGCACTTCTCAACCAAATCAAGTTTGCATATAAAATCTACAAAAGAAGAGGAGTCGCCATTCATGCCTACAAGTCCAAAGTGAAAACTATGTAGTGTACAAGCTAAAATGGAATTTTCTAAAAACTTAAAGACTAGAAACCATCAATGTAGGTATAGAACAATGCCAAATTGACCATTCATGGACAAAATAGAAAGAAAAAAAAACTGAACACTCCCAATTTATGCTTCTTGAAGAGGACCGAAGATAGGAAAAAGCAATTCTCCCAACATGCACAACTGCTGGCTCGCCAAGAAAGAAAACCAAAACCAACAACTAACTTTATGAGAGAATTTATGGAGCGAAAAAAACTTATCCATTTTCCTAGGAATAGTAGACCGCTTACAAATGACAATAAGATACCTTAAGTACATGGCTTGTTATATCTCAAACATTAGAGATCCTTGATCACGCAACAAACATCTTAACTTACCACACTGTTAGCATCCCTCCCACCACAAAGCAGAAGAAGACCATCAGAACGTGCACTTGCTGTTGCATACCTAAAATTGAGAGGAACTAAATTCAGCCCAATGAACAAAATACTCTAATCACCATTAACGCTAGCCTAACATGCAGTGATACTAGAAGTACAATTTATACACAACTTGAATACCAACTTCTATTTAGAGTAACAACCCATTATGATCCAGAAGAACCATAACAAGAAGTCGATGATGATGTGAACACTGGTGCTGGCTCATGTGCCTACCCAAGATATACACCACTCAAAAGCAGAATAAGTGTTGAGTACTCATGATTTAGAACCATCAAAGATCATGTGCATGCCACGCGAATGTGGGACAAGAGTCTTGAATAATAATCAAATAAAACCACAATAAGCCAAGAAAACATATGACCAAACATATTTTCTACCCAGAATACAAACACGAGTATGATAAATTATCAAGCAACAAGCAGCAGTGATTATTTCTCAGTTAAACCTTGTATCACCCATCTTTTGAAAACAACAGGGACAGTAATATTGTCAGTGCAGTAATCTTGTAGCTTTCATCATTCAATTCTGTCTGATGATCTTCCCACAAGACACCCATAATCCAGCCATTTAAGCTTCAAACAAGCCTTAACTTCTAAACTGCTCCACCACGCATCAATTATGCGGCACATACCGAACTAGGAAGTGATGATTTTATTCATCACAACAAGTATAAAGCATAGATCTGCAAAATCTCAATATCACTATTACCTAGTTCCATAAATTTTTCAATATGCTTCCATGCAATGATGCAAAGTATATAAAGCAAAAGGCTAACATAGCAACATTTAGTAACCTCGAATAAGCCAACAACCTCCCACGAGCCATGTAGAGCAAATGACCATTGAAACATAAGACAATTAGATCATTTACTGCCTCAATACAGAAAAGCAAGAGAAACATTGGATCTGCGCACAGCAAAGGAACCTGTGTAAAGTATCGGATATCTGTGCATATTGAAACCAACTATCGGAAACCAATCGATATAGGAGAACAAGTATTGGATATCTGTACATATTGAAAGTGAAACCAACCAACCAACCCCTAAGGAAACCAACTAAGAGCTCAGTAGCTGGAAATTTTTCCTAATGTTTTTAGAAAAACAACAGATCGTAAAGAAAATATTAATATGGGAACCTACTGAAAAGTGAGACAATTAGAAATTGTCTTACTAGAAGGGAAGAGTAGTTTTTCTCATTTTTTGTCTTTCTAAGCACTTTCCAAATAATAGAGTATTCAATCATTTATAGGAGGACTAATGGTAGCTCAGAAATAAGCTTCCATGGGTGTTGAAGCAGCCCATAGCTACAGGAGTTCTTTGACATGTCCCTTGGCGGGGGAGTATGAATGCTGGGCGAGTGAATTAACCATTTTAGTTTTCTCTGAGTTCCTTAATCTAGTAATTTCTTTGCACATATCACACATCACCACAGCCTTGCCTTTAATTTGTTTTCTTTATTAATTAGATTTATACTATTTTTTATATTTAAAAAAGGTAGAAAATAAGAGGGCAAAGAAAAACATCATCTCAAACACACAATTTCAACAGGTTAAAGAAATAAAGAAGACAGAGAGATGAACTTAGTCCATGTCCTTTATTTTCTTTTCTATTTCTTGGATGGTCGGTAAGAATAGACTTGAACCCAAAACAATGTTTCAGAAGGGGATGAGAGGAAACCCCAACATTGGATGGCTGGTAAAAGAACCGACTTGAACCCACAACGTTGTAGCACTAGCGGTCGGGCACACGCAATGCATGTGCAATTTAAATGATGTAAAAGTTTAAAAAATACTGTCATGCTAGATATAATAAAATTTACAATCTTTTTTTGTAAAAAAGGAATTACGAAAAAAATTAAAACTCAAATTTTACACTACTACCAATTCATTTAAAAGTAATAAAAAGAAAGAATAATATCAACAACTAATCATAAAAAAGTAAAATAATTTTCAAAAGAACACATGTCTAGCAATAGGATACACTTTGAATTATAAAAAAACATAAAAATTGACATTATGTTTAGTACTCTAATATTTAATCTACTTTGTTACAAAATATACGTAACAATAGACAAACAATATGATGAAAATATACATAAATTGTGTTTTATTTGTGAGAATAATCAATAATATACTTTTGGGTTTGTCAAAAAGTTACTTATTTGAGAGAGTACCCCAAGGGGTGCACCCCCAATGGGTGCATCTTCTCCTATCCAGGAGTGGAATGAAATAGTGTAGCCTTGAGAAATCAAGTTCGAGGAGAAGAAGAGACTCTAAAAGAGAAAGAAAAAGAGAAAGAGATTCTGCGAAAGCTGCGCGCCCCCAAAAACGGGTTTAGTGAGAGAATAAGAGAAAGGAACGGTTAACAGAAACGTGGGGAGTTAGAAGTTGTTGTGATAAAAGCCAATTTTAACCTTAAGAAATAATTTTTTGAGTGGAAGGAATTTTAGGAATTTAACTAAATGATGGTGGACAAATTTGGAATAGAAAAATCTGGTGAGCCTCAAACACCAAGTAGGGTGTTTACTTAATAAGATAGTATAGATAAATCATACATCAGCACAGCCTTACCTCTCATTTTTGTCTTCTTTAAATTAGATTTATACTATTTTATTTATTAAAAAAAACAGAAAATAAGATGGCAAAGAAAAACTATATCTTAGAATAAACAAGCAAACACAAAATCTCAGCAGTTTAAAAAAAATAAAGAGAACATAGAGATAAACCTACTACGTGTCCTTTATTTTCTTTTCTTTTTCTTGAACGGTTAGTAAGAATCAACTTGAACCCACAACACTGTTTGAGAAGGGGAGGAGAAGAAACCCCAAAATTATCTCCCAAACATGTATTCTTTAATCTTCTCAAATCTATTTTATTCCAATTTGAAAGTTTAGAGAAGACTTCGTGGGAACTACGTCACATGAATCCTTCATGATAAATCAAGTAACCACGTCGGACATTTGATGCGCAGATAAAAGGCATGGGATATGTGTCTGGAACCTCATATTAGACCCTGTTATATAATTGCATTTAACACAATTGCTTTCTTTTCTTCTTTTTTTTTTTTTTTTTGTTTCATATTGTGATAAATGAGTAAGATGCCTTTTGCAAGTACCAAATCTCTATTTGTTTGTACCGAAAGGACCAAACATTTTCGTTTTCTAACCGACCAAAACGAAACACATGTAGAATAACAAGATTTTAGTGTTTTCCTTGAAACATACCAAAACATTATGCAATATATATAAACAAGTTTGATTGAAAAGAATTTTTTTTTTTTTTTAAATAACGAATATTTTTACATTTCTTTTAGAAAAAATATAAATCTTGTATTTTACTTTATTAAAAATCAATATTATTAATATTACTACTGCCAACGTAAACTTTTACACCTTATTTGGTTGAGATCTTACACTTATAAAAAAATCATACACTTGTATTTTAATAAAATTAAGTAGTTGATTATATACCAAAAAAAAAAAATTGGTTTATAGAGACATTGATTTTTATGACTTTACATGTTCTTTTATGCGAATAACTATATAAATCTCTACATGTTTAACTAATCAATTATTAGTCTTTAATACATAAATTTCAATTTATGTTTCCAAGCATTTCTAATTTCATCACATTTGAAATGTTCTCGGAACATTTGAAATGTTTTGAAATGTTTCATCTTTGAGACATGATCTATAAAGAGCATGCATCAAAAGAGGAAAACAAATTGACAACCTTCTACTGGCACAATCATGACTAGTATGGACTATTGTCAATAATGACACCCTCATCGATTGGCCTTTTGACACTATGAGTTATTTAAAAAGCCATTTTATCCCATAAAATAGATTATAATATTAGAAAGGGCAAAATCCATTCATCTCCTATGGTTTAGCCTTAAGCATCGCGACCCTGACATTCAATAATAGCAATACCACCCTCATATTGTCACGGCCATTTTGCACTTAAACTCCTTTCCATTAAAAATTTCATCCAAATTAATGCAATTTGTGTTACACGCGACAATTTTGGGAGTTAAAATAATAAAAAATATATATAAAGTCAAAGTCAAAACTCAATGCAAAAAAGAAAAATAGGACTTTTGCCATCATCTTCTTCCTCCTAACCTATCACCCTAACCCTAGTCATAACTACCAGCAAACATCCACCATTAGTCAGCCCATCCCCTTCTCAATTGTCGCTCCCCTCCCCATCCCAATCGTCGCCGCTGCTCCCCTCCCCATCCAAGATGAGGTCGTGGCCTTCTCTCCCCAGCCCAACCAACGCTCCCCTCCCCATCCCAGTCGTTGCCACTACACCCCTCCCCAACCCCAATA
>JAOTRH010446785.1:10812-31508 GCA_034768845.1 Heliamphora exappendiculata
ATTGTGAATATTCTCATTTCTACTAACTTGTTGCAAAGCTACGATCAAATCGCACTTGAATCTCCACTGGTGGTTTGGAATTTTAGATAGTGGACCTCCAATTCGTGGCAAAAATTTCAGATTGAAAGCTTGAAAGCTCAAAAAAATTTAGAACCGACATAGAAGAAAAGAAGACAGCGTCGGCGACGGGATTGGGACATTTGAATTTGTTTCGTTTCGCTTTCTTTTGCTTTATTTCCTTCTATCCATCTCTCATGGAAGCAAAAAGAAAAACTCAAGAAGAGGAACAAGGAGGAAGCGCCGGGGTAGGGAAGAACCTCTGTTTGTCTCAGATCAGATCTGGTCCTTTCGATGTTAAAACAAGCGTAATATAAACCTAAAAAATTAAGAATTTTAAAAAAAGGACTTGAGAGAAATATGAACTTATAAATAGGATCTACCTCAAAAATATTTATAAAAGTAGGACCTGAATCCAATTAATTCTTTTTTTTCTAGGCTATATATATATATATTACTCTTGACCATTTATTCGGTCGGTTATTAATCATTATCGAAAGAATTTGATAAAATTTTGTGTAAACAATATCAAATATAGAGAAAGATAAATTTTTTATTTTAAACAAAAAGTAAAAAATTCAATTTTTTACATAAACAACTAACTTAAAAAAAACTAATTTAAAAGCTAAGTTACTAAACAACCTACTTTAAACTCAATTTAACTTTTTAGCTAAAAATACAAAATAAAAAAAATTAACTTTTAAATTAATTAGCAATGAAGGTTTTAAGTCTTATAAAACTCATGATCAACCCTAGTAAACCGCTTAGGGCTTATGAATTTTTTGTTTATAAATATAAGCAAATAAATAAAGCATCCACAGTTTGGATAAAAGGACAAAAGTAAGTGTAGTTCCTTAGAAAATAAAGAATTTATTGGCTTATTGCAATTACATTACCAGATAACAAAAGAGTCTTCAAAATGTATGTTCTTTTATTCTTTCTCTATTATTATATGTTGTTAAAATATTAGGGAAAAAATTATTTAGAGAAAAAAAAACAATAAACCAATATTATTCAAAACGAACAACATTAAAAATATGCTTAAAATAATTTTTTAACTAATAAATTAGAGAAGTTTTATGAGGGCTCCTTCACACAAAGATTTTATAGCCAACAATTCATCAATAGCAAGATTTTTACTCTAAAAAGGACATGTGTGCTTTGCACACACTAGAATTCTCAATAATACTCTTATTGTTAATTTTTTAAAATTTAAAATACCATAATTCTTGATTTGCATATCAATTTTTAAAAGTCCATTTGTCAAAATCTATCGAGTAAGTTCATAAGAAGAGGTTATGACGCTTTAATACTTTTATTTTATATAGTTTATTTTTATTTTTAGTATTTTTGTTGTACAAAATTTTTTATTTTTTCAATTCTTCTAATATAAATAAATCAAAAATATTTTTCTGATCAAAACAAAAAATAAAAATCAAAAGCTACAAAAATAAGTCAAAATAGCTTAATAAGCTAAATTTGTTATGGTTTATTTTTTTTATTTAAGTCTTCTTATTATTTGATTAAAACAATTTATTTTTCAATAATTCTAATTATCAAGAGCATGATTGATAACCTAATTTGGTTTTTATTATTTTGGCTAAAAACGTAAAAAAAAAAAATTAACATAACTTGTTGGGTAAAAAATAAAAAAATAAAAAAACTTAAAAACCAAATCAAAATAGTATTTTTTAAAATGCATATTGAAGATTTCACCACATTTTTAAAAACAATAATAATCATACTTCATAACTTATTTATTACTATTATTATCTACATATATATTAACAAAAATGAGATTTTTGTTTCAAGCATCTTGAAAACTCCAAACTCAAATTCTAGTTTTTAAAAATTTTGAATTATAAAGTATTTAAAAAATATTTGATTGGTTATCTACGAATATGAATTAACAAATCTTAATATTTAAATTTTTAAAAGAAATTTTATAGGGGATTTCTTTAAAAGAGATTCTAGATTTTCTTAAAATAGATTTCAATTTATTTTAAGAGATTTTTTTGAAAAAGATTGGGCAAAGAAAAAAAGATATGTATATCTATATGTATATTAAAAAATTGGAGTTTTTATGAGTTTTTATCTTGAAGCTTTACTGGTACTCTAAAACTCCATTCTAGTTTTTGAAATTTATTAATTTTAAAAATAAAAATAATTAATTGGCTAACTCATTCAATTAATTATTTTTAAAATTTAAAAGGATTTATAACTTCTATTATTTAACACAACTCTTGATTGTTGAGATCTTTCTATTTTGTTTCCAAAATCGTGGATAAATTTCTTACTTTAATTATTTATCTCGCTATTTTGTTTGGTGTTTTTCTAATTTTTAAAATAATTTATTATCGTATCAATAATTAAATATAGAAATGCAATATAATTAGACTTTAAAGTATATATATAATAATTTCTTAAAACCTTTTTAAATTATGATATTTTTATAAAATTTAATTAAGACGCTATCCATATATGCTCTTTGTATATAAATATTTTTGCATAAACTCTCACGTGGAATAATTTTTTTTGAATTAATTAAATTAAAAATATAAATAAAATTAATAATGAGTAATAAAAAAATATTAGTATAAGCCTTTTTAAAAATACACACCTAAATAAATTTGAATATTTTAATGATTAGTTTTAAGTTAAAAATCTAAGTTTAATATTATTGTTTGTTTAATACACTTTGAGAAACATAATTTTAAATTTCAACTTTAAGTTCAAAATATTAAATTTAAGAATTTTATGTAATTAAATTTTAGTATTATTTTTATTTATGACCGTCACAATTAAAAATATTTGTTAACCTATTCTTTTTAAAATTCCCATCTGTATATTTTTTAAAACTTAGTGTTAGATTAAAATGTTTAATTTTATTATTTGTATAAAATTATATAATACAAATTTGGCACATAAAAATCTAAACACAAAATATCAGCACATTAAGGATTGTAAATTTTGGACATTTATTTACTTTTATTTTTTTATTTTATAACTTGTTATAAAATAATGTTCTTATTTAATTATAATAAGGCTGGAGAAGATATAATTATCCAAAAAGTGTGGTGGAGAGAAGAAAATTAATTTTTAAAAACCATGATTTTTTAAATATTAAAGAGTTCAAAAAAAATTTAAAGTAATTTAGAGACAGCAGTTACTTAAAAGTTTTCAAGCGATAAAGAATTTATTTTTTTTAAAAAAACCTTTAATATGTAATTTACAATATTACTAAAAAACATTATCTATAAAGTTTATAATAATGTTATAAATTTTAGAGAATGCTGTATATATATTTTTCTTCAATTGATAAAAATAACTATTTAAAAATATTTATTGTCTTACTTGTATAAATTTTAATTTGTTTTTAAAATTATAGAAAATTTTGTTTAGTGTGTAGAAGATTAAGCACTTAAACGAATTATATATTGTAAATTTTTAAATTAGGATAGCAAAGCTTAAAAATTCTTTTTTATAGCATTTTTTCAGTCACTTATAATTATTTTGTATATTTTTTTAAAATAATGTTTTAAAATGATTATTTTACATGATAAATTTAATTAAATTATACTATTTTATTGTTATAAAATGTTAAAATAATATATTTAATATTTATTTATATATCCCGTCCATGGCACATGTTAATTGATAATCATCAACGACGTAGAAGAGCAATACTATTGAGTTCTAAAAAAATTCCAAAAAAATTATTTTTTCACCAAATTAAACAACTTCAAGAAAAATTAACCTAAAAGTAAACTTACCAAATAATTGAATATAATTGAACTTTTTTATTAGAGATCTAAAAAGAAATTTTTTTTTTAATTAATTGTCAGTTAGACTCTAAGTCCTTGTTTGATACCCAGTTTATAAGGGGGGATTGGATTGCTACATCCGTTAAATATTGAATTCTATATTTGTCCTGAACTACATTCACCTTCTTCGTTGTGATGTTGCTCCATTCACCTTCGTTGTTCACCTCCGTCGTGGTGTTAGGATTTTGATGCTTAAAATCTGGCTCTTGGAGGACAAAGAAGAATAAGAAGAAGATGATGATGATGCTCGTTTGAAAGATTTTTAAAAAAAAAAAAGAGAGAGAGAGAGAGAGAGAGAGAAAAAAGAAATTAATCAAAAATTAATAAAAGAAAGAGAATAGATTTTAAAAGATTTTAAAAAATTAAGTAAAAATGAAATAATTCAAAATAAATAACATAAAATTTATTTATTTATTTATTTTGTGAGAAGAGAAAATATTATTATATTATTTATTTAATACAAAAGTAATATTAAAAATTAACAAATATAATTTTATTCCACAATATCCAATTTCATCAAAATCAAACATGAATTTGTTAAATCCGTCGTCTAATTCTACCTAAATTAAATATAAAATAATTATTATCACCTCATTATTAATTTCACCTTATTACTAATCAATACATTAATTTTATTTTATTATTAATCTCACATAACCTATATCAGTGATCAAATGAGACCAAAAGATCTAGCTGAAATAAATTTTTTTATATGGTTTATTGTCTTTATTGAATTTTTTCACGTTAGCCCAATTAACGATACTTTTTAGAATATTTTGATCACAAAAAATCATTTAAAAAATTAAAATTTACTGAAAAAAATAAAAAAAAAGTTCAAATAAAATAAATAAAATATTAAAACTTTTGTATAATTTTTTTCGTCATTGGTGAACTTTTTTTAATTTTAACCGGGACGACTATAGTTTTTAAATTTATCTTTCATGACGAATTAAAAAAATAAAAAAATAAATAAAAATTACAAAAAATAAATCGAAAACAATTTATCAGACAGATTCTAAGGGCTTGATTGATAATTAACTTAAATGTTATTTTATTTTTTTATTTTTAATTAAAATACTAAATTGAGTTTTAAAAAAATTAGTTAATAAATTAACTTTTAAGTTAACTATTTTGAAGTTAGAACTCATTTGGCAACCTGCTTAAGTTGGGTTTTTGCTTTTTTATTTAAAGCGAAAAAAATCAATAGCCTCGTTTAGGAATTCAAAAGTTTTTAATTTTTTTGCCTTTTTATTTTTTTACATAAAATAATTTTATATATATTTTTAAAAATATTATAACTTTTAGTAATAAAATAACAAGTTATTTAGGGCTTGATTGGTAACTTTGGCTTTTTAACTTTTTAGATTAAAATACCAAAAATACAGGTTGTTCATTTAGCAAAAAAAAACTTAAAAATTAAATAAAAACATAAACTCTTAAAATATTTTATTCAGACTCCTACAACTTTTAGAATATAATAATACTTTTTATTCATAATTTATTTATTTTCACTACCAACTACATATAATTATTAGTATCAAATAAATAAAAAAATAAAATTATTTATTTTGAAAAAAAATAAATAAATAAAAAATAACTATCTTTTCACCAAAAAAATCAATTTTAAAAAAATTAGTTTAAAATCTAAATTACTAAATCATCTACTTTGAATCTAATTTAACTTTTTAACTAAAAACATAAACAAAAAAGTTAATTTTCCAATTGGGGCCTTAGGCCATATTTGGGATAACAAAAAAAAAATAACTTCAGAGTTGATTTGTTTGGTACGAGACAACTCGAAAAAAGTTAAATATATATATATATATATATATTTTTTTTTAACATTTACTTTTTAAATTATCCCGTATACTCACTTTTTTTTTTATTTTTTTTTAAAAATTAAATCTCTTAAAAATCAAATTTAAAAATTATCCCAAACAGACACTTAATTCCTGTTTGGAATTAATAAAAAAGTAACTTTTTTTAAAGAGTCCTATTTTTAAACTGATTTGTTTGGGATAATATTATTGCATGGCTTTTAAAATAATTCAAAAAAAGTTAAATATTTTTTCTTTTAAAATTTACTCTTTCTAATTATTCCAAACACTTTTATTTTTTTATTTTTTTAAAAAAATTAAATTTTCTAAAAATCAAATTTAAAAGCTATCCTAAACAGACACATAAGAATGTTATTGTTTATTTTAAACTAAAAAAAATGTTAACTATCGCCCAATAGGTAGTAGTTAATGGGTATATAATATATAAATATTTATACAAAATATATTAATATTTATAAAAATAATAGGTGCTGTATTAATATTAAAAAAAATTTATTTTTATTAAATTATTAATTATTATTTAATAGACGGTGATTAACGTAATTCTTAAAATAATTATGTTAATATTTTAGATTTTAACGAAAGAAACAAAACATCAGGATTAATAACCATGCCCTGAGTCGAATTAAGAAAATAAAAAAAAGGACTGACGAGATTTTTAAAAAAAGGTCTAATAAAAAGTCTCTACGTTTATTCCAAAGTGTGGGGCCATTATCCCACGTACAATGTTGGCGCGACGAATCACGAGCGAATAAAAACTAGAGAGACGCGGTGGTCCAGAACAAGAAATAATTGGACGTCCTCGATTCCGCCGTGTGGTCCGTGTTCCAGCTACAAAGACCACGTGGCAATCAAAGAGACCGAAAGGAGAGAAGTCAAGCAGAAACAGCAGGTAAAGTTATCATCTCCGTACGAATTGAGATCTAACAGTAGATCTTTGGGATGACAATTTCCCGATCTAACAGTAGATCTTTGGGACCCGCTTTGTACGGGATAAAATTTTTGAAATGGTAATTTCTTTTGCTTACTCCATGCACGTTTTTTACCTTTTGTTTTATTTTGTAATAATTTTTTTTAAGTTATTAATAATAAAGACGGTATTTATTTTTTTATTTTTGATTATATAAAATAAATATAAATATATTTTAAATATTAATACATGTATAAAATATATATATTATAAATATAACAAGTTTAAAATATTAAAATATTATTTTTTTTATTTTTTTATTTTTTACATTTTATATTTTTATTATATTAATTTATTAATTATTAATTTTTATTTATTAATATTGTTATTTTAAATCTTAAAAAAATTATTTTTAAAATATTTCTATCCCCAACTCTTTTTTCACTAATTTTTTAATTTTTTTTTTATTTTTGCTCCGATTAAATAGATGACGAAAATAGAAAACTCGTCTCCCCCTTCGCCCTCTTATTGCCATCCTTAGATATTTGAGAACTTTTGTTTTTCAAGAGAAATTATTATATAGGTAAAAAACATCAATTTAACCTATTGATGTAATATGGTCATATTTTGGTGGTTTATTTATTTGTTTATTTTTTTATTAATAAATAAGTTAATTTTCATTTAAGTAATTATGTTTGGGTGAATTTGTTTATTTATTTATTTGGCTTTTCTCATTCGCTTATTTAGCTTATAAACTAGTTTATTTGTTTATTTGACTATCCAAACGAGCTTATTTGTTTATTTGTTTATTTATTTATTTTTAACTTATTTAATTACCTAAACGATGTGACTTATTTTTTAACTTATAAACTAATAAACAAATAAGTTACTTTGTCCAAACAAGACCTATATTTATTTAATTCATACATTATATATATTTATTTAATATGGGATTATATTGATATGTTATAACTAGTAAGACAAATTCTTATAATTTACATATATAGGAAGTGTTTGGAAAAATTATTTCTACTAATTTTTAATTTTTTATTATTAATTTTAATTGTAAATTATAAATTTTTTTAAACACTAATTTCTGCTAAAATATTATATATATAAAAAAACTTATGCTAAAATTTATAATAATTTCTTTTATTTCAATTATAAATTATAATTTCTATTAAAAACTCACTACTTCTACTATAAATTATAATTTATAAATTACTAATTTTAATAATATTACACACCACTATAATATGCATATATTAGACTAGCAGTTTGGCACACGCAATAGGTGATAAATTTAAAAAATATAAAAGTAATGTATTAATGCATTAAAATTTGTTTTATTTTTCTTGTTTTTATCTACCACTGTGTAAAACAAGACGTGCGTTATAGCTTTTAATTTTTATTTAAAAAAGAGAGAAAAAAATAATTATAAAATTTTATTTAAAATTTATAATTAAAACTAGGGGCATGTTTAAAAAATCAATATTTAATTGGCAAGCTAAATACCTAGATTTTCATTATAATAGTATAAATGAAATTTTGTTATGTTCACACTCACTTAACATAAATTTAAATATACCTTTTTATATAAAATAAATTCAATAATTATATGAAATTCAACGTATACAAGAAAATTGTGTCCCATTGTATGTCCCAATCTATGCTCATGGTGGTGGGTTTCGTTTGGGTAAACTTTACTTATTTATTTATTAATTTATTTGTTTTTTAATAAATAAGTTAAATCATATTTAAGTAAGTTTGTTATGGTGGTTTGTAATTTATTTGCTTATAAGTCAGCTATCTAAACGAATTTATTTGTTTATAAGTCAATTTATAAGCTAACTTATTTGATTTATAAACTAACTTATTTGCTTATTTGTTTATTTATTTATTTTTTATTTTTTATTTATTTAATTACTCAAATAATATAAATTATTTTTTAATTTATAAATCAATAAATAAATAAATAAGTTCACCCAAACAGCACCAGTATTTTTCATATAAATACATGTTTACTTGGGGAAGCAACGGTCCTGCTGCGAGGGAACACCCCTGCTGTGAGTTTGTTTTTTTAATTGAATTTTTATAATTTGATTAGAACTATTTATTATTTTATATTTAATGAGTAATTATTTTGTTTTAAAAAAATTAGGTTAATTCGACATAGTATTCATATGATTAGTACACATTTATCTTATATTTTATTTTTATAATTTCATAAATTAATTAATTTTATTTGAACACAAATATGCTTCGATCATATGAATAATAATATCCAATTATCTCAATTTTTTTACGAAAATAATTTCTCATTAAATATAAAATAATAAATAATTTTAATTAAAATTTAAAAATTCACTTAAAATGTAAAAAACACTCACATAGGGGTGCTGTGACCTGCTCCCGTTCACCTGGCGTTTCCTAATAACTTGTCGTTCTTCACGCCTGCACCGACTACATCCATCACGGCGACATGGCCCACGCACCCAGAAAAATGACCAACCGATCCATTAGTGGGTTGCGTGTGATTTACGTTAAGGTTTTACTTTAACAAAAGAGAGGGGCAGGAGTAATTATTAGGTAGTCCCGGAGCTGTTATCAATTATGAGGATATTTGTTAAAGTTATTATTAATAGTTTATAAATTATAATTTTAATTAAAATTATAAATATTTTGTAAAAATTATAATTTATAATTGAAATAAAAAAATAGTTATAAATTATAATAGAAATTATAAAAATTTAAAAATATTTATAACTTATAACTAAAATTAATAACAAAAAAACAAAAAGCAAAATGCTACTCGCAATAATTTCTAAACATCCCCATTGTTTTCAATAATATTAAGAATATCAATTTATTTTATTAAATTAATATTTTAAATAATGTGGCAAAGGCTTAATTGGCAATTAATTTAAAATTTTAATTTTGTAATTTTTTTTAGATTTTAGCCAAAAAGTTAAATTTAGTTCAAAATATTTATTTGATATCTTAACTTTTAAACTAATATTTTTTAAGTTTATTGTTTGGATAAAAAATTAATTTTTTTTACTTTTTATTTAAATTAAATAATTTGTCCTTTTTATATATTTAATATTAATAAGAGTAAATTACATCAATACCCCTTGTATTTAAGAATAATAATACTAATATCTCATTTACTCTTTAAATTACCACAGTCCTCCCTTATTTTATTAATTAGGTAACAATTTATTCTATTCATCATTTAACTATTAGTTGTCCTATGTTACTTTATTATTTTAACATTTGATTCATTCTTTCTTATTTTATTAGTTATGAGTTTTATATGCACATTTTATATGAAAGTATTTTTTTTCTTTATACAAATAAAAATGAGAATAATGTTAGTTACATACTAAATTAATAATAATTTATACAAAATTGGATAACAACTGGCTTTCAGTATGCTTAAAGTAAGATTTTTTATTTTTTTGGTTAAAATCTTAAAAGCTAATAATTTATTTTTAAAAAATTTCATATTCAATAAAAATCATGTTTGATAAATTTTTAAGAGTAGATTTTAAAAATATAATTTTATAAAAAATAAATATGTTTAATAAAAGTTATGATATTTTTAAAAAATATTAAAAAAATCATATTTAAAAGGCAAAAGGGCTAAAAGCTTTTTACTTAAAAAATGAGGTTCTTTTTTACTTTTAAGACTTTAAGTAAAAAAATTAAAAAATCTTACTTTAAATCGACTTAAAATCGGTTGTCATTTAATTTTGTATAAATTATTATTAATTTAGTATGTAACTAACATTAATCTCATTTTTATTTGTGCAAAGAAAAAAATTACTTTCATGAAAAATATGCATATAAAATTCATAACTAATAAAATAAGTAAGTATAGACCAAATTGTTAAAATAATAAAGTAAGAAAAGGCAACTAACGATTAACTGACGAATGGACCAAAATATTGCATAAATAATAAAATATGAGAGAATAGTAGTATTTTAAAGAGTAAATGGGTGTCAGTATTATTACCCTTAAATACAAGGGGTGTAAATATAATTTATCCTATTAACAATTATATGTACTTAGTAATTGTAGTAAATAAGTTATGAATGAGAAATATTATTGTCTTTTAAAAATGGTTAGAGTTTAAATAGAATATTCTAAAAGTTAGTGTTTTGATTTAACTTTTTAACTTTTGGGTTATGCTAGAGATACCGATCTATTTTATCAAATTAATATCATGAATGATATAGCACATTCCTATTCATGAAATTTAAATAGAGATCATGGGGGGCTTATTACATTTGAAAAATTATTTTTATGTTTTTTTTAATCAAACTAATTACAAAAAATATTCTTTTTACGTTTTTAATCAATTTATATTGTGAAATGCGAGAAATAAATAATCATACATTCAAACTCAACATTAGATGTTTTTTACGTGAAAAATTCAACTTGGGTAAAAATCACATGATTTATTTAAGTTTAGATAAATTAAGCACTAACCAATTGAACAGTTACAAGACATCAATTTATAGAATTTAACCAAATCCTCAATTTAAACGCGTTAAGCTATTTTGCCGAATCCACGTCCACCGTTTCTTACTTGATCACCGCAGCAACGAATCCTCGAAACTGTCACTCCGACAGAATCCTCCGTCGGAACTTAGAACACCGTCTAAGATTTAACATGAGCAATCTTCGAATTTTGGAGCATGACAAATGCTTCTAATTAACTTTGGAGCTCTGAGATATGAAGTTCAGAAATTAACGTCGTACCTAGCCTACGGTCCTTTATATAAGCCTTAAAACTAGATAATTAGAGTTTCAATCGAATTAAAACTGACTGGGATCTGCTCGAGTGCACTTGGTAACCCCCCGAGGGATTGTGTTTTGCTTGCACGATCCGGCTTTATTAGCTTGTTCTTTCAGTTTCTTATATTATACTTTAATCTCCTAACTTGAATAAAATTCTGATTCATAAACTCCTAATCTTTTTAAGACTCCTAACCCATTTAAGACTCACAAATCAATTAAGAGATTCTAAGAAATTCAAATAAATTAGAACTGTTAGAATTATCCAATTACAAGAAGCCTAAACACATTAGTAATTTTACACTTATAATACAATCTGAATTGTCATAATAAATATTAAATTCTTATAATAATTATTAATTTCTTAACAATCTCCTCCTTGGCAATTTCAAGTAAATACAAAACTTCTAATTACACAAGACACATATTCAATCTGTAATCTCTCAAGAGAAATCTTCAAATCCTGATTCAAGAAATCTTCTTATTCTTTTTTTTCTTATCAAACAAAATAAGATTATATCTCCAACAAGATCAAGTAAATAGAAATTATTAGAAAAGTATTTTAAAATCAATTCCAAAAACAGAGTCCCAAATCATATATCTTCCTCTTTTTGTGTATAGCTTGGAAGTGCGACTTAGAAACCACAACGAAAAATTTAAAGAAGCAATCCCATGAAACTGGTTTTCTTGAAATGTTTATAAGCTCCCCATTTTTATTTTTTTTATCTTATAAAATTTAACAACATTATAATAAAATAAATCATTTTGACATTCAAATTAAAAAATATAAATCATTCAATGAAGATAAAAAAAATTATGATTTTTCAAAACAAAAACGAACTTAAGGTTTAATGTCACGAGGAAATAAAAAAGATTTAGGCAAGAGTTTACTCGATTTTTTTTTCAAATTCCAAGTTCAAATCTTATGTGTGATCAATATTTTATGAAATATATTTAAATATTTTTAAGAATTTTCATACTTTTAAAATCAAACCGGATAAATTTTCGATGTATATTTGTTGAAAAAAGACGAAAGCTTTCCCTAAAAAAGAATTGTGAAGATTAAAAAATTTGTTTATGCTTTATTCAGCGACTTTCACCCTAATACGAACGAAAACACAAAGTTCGCATAGATAGCTATTTTCTTAAGTATGCTTGTGCAGCAACATAAGTGGTGACTTTCACACTAAAACGAACGAGAAAGTAAGATTTGTATAGTTAGTCATTTCCACGCGCATATAAAAAAAAAGTATAAACAGCAACTTTTACACTATTGCGAATAAAAATGTAATGTTCGTATAGGTAGCCATTTCTGTAAGTATTTTATAGAAAAAATAGTTCTCAATGAGAAGAGACCAGTGAATAGATAAACAGATGGGGGTGATGTAGACATCAACATAGGAATTCTACCACCATGGTCAATCAAAAAGTGTTCTTTAAAAAAATATTTAAAAAAGGTTCCAATGAAAAAGTTGAATACAAGTTTGGATATTTTTTATTTTAAAAATAATCGAGTAGACTCAAAAATATGATTTTTTTAACTTTTTACCGACAAAAACCAATAAGACAGTTTTTCATTTTGATTTATTTCATAAAAATTGATCATACTTTGAATTAATCGAGTTTTTTAGATTTTAAAAGTCAAAAGAATTACCACAAAAAAATTTATAAGTCAAAAGAACAACCACAAAAAAATATTTACATACATATATAAAATCCTTATGTTTTTTTTTTAAGAAAAAGAGAGAGAGATAAACATTATTTCGAGACACATGTTCTAGTTGGAGTCTTCTAAAGGTTTTGTCAACAAGTCGATTTTTTAAGGCACTCTGAACTACATTCCCAATCAAGTCTGGTTGTCTAACCCATATAAGATCAAATTTTAGGCAAAGATATCATAGGAGTACTGGGTTTCTGACAAAAAATATCTTTCTTCTAGTTGACCACTCGAGTTCTCAAATAGTCCGCTCAAGCGCTATAATGCTAGTGAGCTATTTCATCTCTCTGCCAGTTGCTCGCTCGAATTCCTAAAGGGTCTGCTCGAGCACTTAATTGGAAGTGAGTTAACTCGTGAAGCCTTTTGCATCGGGGTCTAATGTGTTCCAATATTCTACTATGATGACAAGTAGAGAAGATTTTTTTAAAATTATTTGACTTTGGTGAATATTTTTGAAAACAAAATTTCAAAATTTGACCCTTAAAGTGAACAGATTTTTAAAAAAAAATTTGACCAAAATTTTTTGGAACATTCATAGCTTTCACAAATTTGATTTTACCTAAATCTTTTAGGACAGAAGATTTGTGAACATACTCAAATTCGGATCAATCTGATGCCCCTTTTTGCACAGTTAAAATTTCTTCTAAGGTTAGAGAACATGCATTCAATTTCTTAAGTATAGCATTAAATGTATCGAGATCTTTTTGTAAATTTGAAACTCTCAACTCAAGTAACATTTTTGACTCAATATTTTCATATAATTTTTTTTCAAGATTTGACAATAGTGTTTTCAAAAAATTTGCATGATTCAATTAAATCATCTCTTTCTTTTTTAGTAGCATTCAATTTTTTTGCAAATTTAAAACTCTCAACTTATGTAACATTTTTTACTCAATATTTTCATATAATTTTTTTTCAAGATTTGACAATAGTGTTTTTAAAAAATTTGCATGATCCAATTAAATTATCTCTTTCTTTTTCAACAGCATTCAATTTTTTTTGTTAAAATGACTTTATCAGTTTTTAATTGACTAACTTCAGATAAATTTTTAAACAATTTATGTTTCAAATCTTCTATTTTCTTTTCAAATTTTTTTTATCTTTGTAGTCAATTTCAAATTTATTTTTTTCAATTTATAACTTTCATTATACAATTTTTCATATGCATGTAGAAGAGATATACCATCTTCTTATTCACAATCAAATTTATCATTATTTTCAACTGACTCAATTTGTGAACTTTCACAGATAGACTTAGAAATTAGTACATGTGTGTGCATGATCAACATAATTTAATAAAGCAGTAAAAACAACAAACTTACCATCATTGTTAAATTCATCATTGTCAAAATTATTTTCAAAAAAACTGTCATCCCATGTGACTTTAAGAGCTTTACCCTTTTTCTTTTTCTTAGTTGGACATTCATTCGTTATATGGTCATAACATCGACATTCAAAACACTGTATGCCTCGGGATTAATTTTTGACCTTTTTATTATCATTGTTAGATTAATTAGCTTTGAGTTTATCTTCATCTTTATTTTTCAGGTTGATATTGCTGTAATTTTAATTTTTAAGTTTTTTATATTTTTTAACAAAATATTTCATAATCTCAGTATCAATCTCATCATCTTCTTTAGCCTCGTCAATGTCATTCTGAATTGTTTTTAAAGCCATACTTTTAGAGTTTTTAGGTTGACGTAGACTAGATTCATAAGTTTAAAGATTTTCAACCAACTGTTCCATTAACAACGTATAAACATCTTTACTTTCTTCAGCAGCGGTAACTTCTGGTTGGAATCTCTCTGGAAGTGATCTGAAATTTTTTCTAACCATGTGGGATTCTGAAATATTTTCGCTAAGAATAAAGTTAAAATTGACTATGTCACTCAATTTAGTATAAAAATCATCAAAGGTCTCATTATCTTTCATTTTGAAAGTTTGAAAACTGACACCTTTGAAGTTTTGAAATTTTTACAGTTGTAGTAACTTCATAAGTGACTTCAACGATATCCCACGTTTCTTTAGCAATTTTACACGTGCATATTTGTCGAAATTCTTCTGATGTGACACCATTAAAGATGGCATTGATAGCCTTGCTATTCTAGTCTATATTTTTAAAATATTTTTTATCTCATTGTTCGATTGGTTTTAAAATAAAATTATTCCTAACTTGACAGTGGGTCGGGTATAGCCATTAACAACTGAAATCTAAATCCTTTCATCAATGAATTTTTAAAATGTCCGTATCCGAGCTTTCCAATAAGAGTAATTCCCTCCATTTAGCAGGGGTGGTCTAATGATTGAGTTTCTTTCTCTTGAAAATTTCATGATTAAGATTGATTACAACCGTTTTTTCAAAAAAAACTTTAATTTTTTAAAAAAAAAAATTTTAATCAAAAAAATTATAATTGTTTTTTAATCAAAAAATTATAATTATTTTTGAAAGAAAATAAACCCGCACTAATACCAATTGAAAAAATATTTTTATGTTTTTTTTAATCAAACCAATTACAAAAAATATTCTTTTTACGTTTTTAATCAATCTATGTCGTGAAATGCGATAAGTAAAGAATCAAACATCTAAACTTAATACACGAGATTTTTTACGTGGAAACCCAACTTGGGTAAAAACTAAGGATTTATTCAAGTCTAGATAAATTAAGCACTAACCAATTGAATAATTATAAGACACCTACTTACATATTTTAATCGAATTCTCAATCCAAACGTTTTAAGCTATCTTGCCGAATTCACGTGCATCGTTTTCTTCTCGATCACCTAGCAATGAATCCTCAAAATCGTCACTCCGATATAATCCTCCGTTGGAACCTAGAACACCATCTAAGATTTAACATGAACAATCTTTAAATTTTGGAGCACACAAACGCTTCTAATTGACTTTAGAGCTCTGAGATGTAAAGTTCAGAGGTTAATTTCGTACCTAGCCTATAGTCTTTTATATACGCTTTAAAACCAGGCAATTAGAGTTTCAATTGAATTAAAATTGCTTGGGGCCCGCTCGAGTGCACTTGGGACCGCTCGAGCTATTGTGTTTTGCTTGCACGATCCTACTCTATTGGCTTGTATCTTTAGCTTCTTATGTTGTACTTCAATCTTTGAGCTTTAATAAAATTTTGATTCATAGCCTCCTAACCTTTTTAAGACTTCTAACCCATTTAAGACTCAAAAATCAATTAAGAGATTCTAAAAAACTCATACAAATTAAAATTGCTAGAGTTATTCAATTGTAAGAGCTTAAACACATTAGGAGTTTTACACTTATAATACAACTTGAATTGCCATAATAAATATTAAATTCTTATAATAATAATTAATTTTCTAACAACTTCAGCGGTTGTGATTGTGCCACATAATTAGAATATTAATTTGGTAAAATAAATTGGTATTCCTAGCATTATTGTTAGCCTTTTTTTACCAAATAGATTATATATATATATATGCATTTTAACCAAAAAGCTAGAGTTGTCAAATGAGCGCATTACATTAATATTTATAATTGTGTCACATCATTTGAGGAGTAATTATTTACTGCTCCCAAAGTACTATATATCAATTCTACGTGGTGATTCCATCCAATATCGCAGCGATAAATTTTACGATAGAAACGTGGTGACCCATTTTTGTTGGGTGATTAGAAGAAACGTGGTAACTCATCTTTGTTGGGTGATTAGAAGACAATGGGTGATCCACATGAGAGAGGATCCTTTGCCATGCAATACTTTTATTGTCACGCTCCAAACACCAAGGTCATGGGAAAGCTCACCAAAATACCGTTTGAGAAAATAAGATTTGTAGTTGGAAAACCATCAACTAAAGAATATACATCATTTGAATAAAAATTCCCACAGTGCAACTATCATAAACTGTAAACATGCATTCTCATATATGAAAAAATATATCGCCTCAAGGCATATAAAATCAGCCTTCTGAAGCAGGCGCCACATGTATAAGTACATGTCCAAAATAAGAAATTACAACTAGTCTTCCGCCACCACGGGAATCTAGGTCAACTCCTCGTACTCACCTAAAAAGGTTTTACAGCAAAATCTCATATCGTGAGTCGAAACCCAATAGAACATAGACAATAAAATTGTAAAACAGGCTATGCAATCATAAGCATACGGGCTCAACCACCTGAGCCAAAAAGGTTTTTCTTCTAAAATCACAAGTTTTCCATCAGACTAACACAAGTCTCAAAAAAGTTTTTATCTCATAAAACCCCACATTTTTCATTCTTCAAACTATGATATCATCCTAACAGATATCATGGCACAGTTAGAAAAAAGCTGTAAATAGACAATAAGCTCCACTCAGGCTACTCAACCGAGGAGAAAGATAAAATATAATCCTATGTACCGACTCTGCCACACAGACAAATGTAACAACTATAGACTCTTGTCCATTATCCTAGTCCTGAACCACTTAAGGCCTGCTATATAATGACAAATTCTATACGGAGTCATAACAATAAAGCCACTCACGGGGCAACATACTTCTTTACTGATTTCCACAACCGTTGGACGAAGCTAACCAAACCATGTTTACAGGGATTAACCCGAGGGACCGTAGCGAACCCACTTTGCGCACATTTTTGGACTTCCACCAAGGAGCAATAGAAGCCCAACTCAAAACCACACACTATCACGGTACATCTATGAAAATATTTAAAAATCCATTGTAGCTCAACTACGAAAATCCACACAATAGTTTATACACCACATGTATAAAAGAGATCCAATCCATCAATATGAAGATCTAAAACTATTTCTAACAATACGTTTAAGAGTTGAGACTGAACCCCGCGGGTTAGCTCCAAACCTCCAAAAAGACGTTTTTCACCATTTTCATAAAATACCTCGTTTTGAAAATTACAAATACCACGTACCTGAATCACGTATACAACTAAGAAAAGGCGTAAAAATTTACTTTTACCCAAAATTAAGGTTTACACATGAAAATCACGTTTGATATATTTTCTACCCGGTAAAAATACATATAATCACATATATCACCCTTATATAGCAGTAGAGTCTAGAATCCTATCTCGAAATGTCAAGAACTTGACGTCTCAAAATTGAACGGCGTCAGAACGAGAATTCGACCGGATGGATGCGAAGTCCACGACCCTGATAGTAAGGATCCACAAAGGATCAAACACAAAACCAAGCCTCGGGCCCTTAAAGCTAGAGAGAAGGCAGAGAAAAGGGAAAACTTAGCTTGGAAGAAATGTTTTTCTCAAAAACTCCGCCACTGGGATATTTATAGAAAATGAAAAAATACATTATCTAGTCGATCGAACCTCCAAGTTTAGTCGACCGAACCCAAATTTTTTGGTTCAGTCGACTGGGTCAAGCCCTCCAGTCGACCAAACTGCTGGGCAGTGTGTTTTTCGGAGCAAAATAAGATTTTTGGTCCAAACACAAGCCAAACAAGTCTCTACCAAACCTCAAAAAGCGTATAACACATTTATACATGCTGTTCTACAATATTAAAGCATAACTCATGCTTCGAAATTATTCATATACTGAAGGAACACGCCAAATATATAAATATCATAAAAGAACAAGGTTTCGGGTCTCACAACTCTCCCCCCTTAAGGAATTTTTCCCTTAAAATTCACAACAAGGTCACGAGGTAAATAAGTCTGAGTATCTAGCACGCATCCCAAACTCGAGCTCCCATGTCGCTTCTTGAACCCCGTGATGAAGCCATAGGACCTTGACATAAGCAATCGTTCTCTCCCGCAACACTTGCTCCTTTGTATCAAGAAATCTCACTAGACGCTCCTCATAAGTGGCATCCTCATCAACCAACAGCTCAGCCTAATCTAACACATGAAGGATCAGGCTCGTACCTCCAAAGTATAAAAATATGGAACACGTTATGCACATATGCTAACTGAGGTGTCAAGGCTAAACGATATGTGACCTCTCCAACTCAATCGAGGATCTCAAATGGTCCAATGAAACGCGGTGATAGCTTTCCACTACGACCAAATCTCATCAAACCTCTACGTGGCGAGACCTTTAGGAACACATGATTCCCCACTGCAAACTCTGAAGGTCGCTTCCTCTGATCTACATAACTCTTCTGGCGGCTCTACGCTGTCATAAGGCGTTGGCGAATCACGGTAACCTTCTTTGTCGTCTCCCGTACCATGTCGGGTCCCAAGACTGTGGTCTCTCCCACATTTGTCCAACACACGAGTGATCTACATGGTCTACCATACAAAGCCTCATACGGTGCCATCCCAATACATGACTGATAGCTGTTGTTGTATGTAAACTCTATCAGCGGTAGATGATCCTCCCAAGAACCTCTGAAGTCAAGGACATAAGCCCTCAGCATATCCTCTAGAATTTGTATGGTCCTCTTTGACTGACCATCCTTCTATGGGTGAAAAGCAGTACTGAACATCAAGTTCATTCCCAAAGCCTCTTAAAGACTCTGCCAAAACCGCGATGTGAAGCGCGGGTCTCGGTCAGAAACAATAGATACTGGTACTCCATGCAACCGGACTATCTCTCTGACATACAAGCTACTTAGTTGTTCCACCAAATCCTTCACTCGGATGGGGAGAAAGTGTGCAAACTTCGTCAACCTATCAACCACAACCCACACGGCGCTGTGTCCCCTAGGTGATCGAGGAGTCCCTGACACAAAGTCCATCGTGACGTTCTCTCACTTCCACTCTGATATAGGCAACGACTGTAGTAATCCTACCGGTCTCTGGTGCTCCGCCTTCACCTTCTGCAGGTAAGGCACCGAGAAACAAACTAGATCACGTCTCTCTTCATTCCCATCCAACAGAATTGACGACGTAGGTCATGGTACATCTTTGTGCCTCCAGGATTCACTACAAGCTGAGAATAATGACACTCACAAAATAGATCATCTCGGCATAACTCTGGCGCAAACAACTTCCCAGCCAACCTCAAACTCTAATTGGAACCCACAATCCATCCTATTGTGTCCTCTCCACTAGCAACACGATCTCGTATCATCTGCGCCTTCTGGTTCGTCTGCTAGACCTCTAGCACACGTGCTATCAACGCTGGTCAAGTAACTACTGAAAATAGGGTGGCACCCATCACTGTCTCCCTGAGAAACAGATCAAACTCTCCAACATCTCTAAGCATGTCCCACTCACGTATAGCCACAGAAGCTAATGACTCGTGAAATCTCTTACTGAGAGCGTCTGTTACAATATTGGCCTCTTTTAGATGATACTAAAAATTAAATTCATAATCCTCCAACAGCTCCATCCATCGTCGTTGGCGCAAGTTCAGGTTCTTTTGTAAAAATAAGTATTTCAAGCTCTTGTGATCGGAGAAAACCTCGAAGTGCTCACCATAAAGATAGTAACGCCATGTCTTCAAGGCAAAGACCACGGTTGCCAACTCCAGATCGTGTGTCGGGTAGTTCTTCTTGTGCGTCTTCAACTGTCGAGAACCATAGGCCATAACCTTACCTCCCCGCATCAGAACACATCCAAAACCATCATGTGATGCATTACAGTATA
>JAOTRH010446805.1:0-31498 GCA_034768845.1 Heliamphora exappendiculata
AGACATGATTAGTGGCTCCCGTATCTACACACCAGATTTTCGTAGATACAACCGCTAAACATGATTCAACTACTAGACAAAAAGCAATACCTGCAGCTAGCTTGTTCTTCCGGTCAGGACAATCCCTCTTTTAGTGTCTTGGTTTTTGACGAAAATAGCACGTGCCCTTTGGCGCCTTTACCTTCGCATTGGCAAGCGATGGCTTAGCCTTGCCAACTTTCTGTACATTTTCTTGTTGCTGCCATTTCTTCTTCTTCTTACCACCTCTTGGCCTAGAAGTAGAAGCCATTTCAGTAACAAATGCACGGGTTGGCTTGCGGATAACACCTTCCGCTGCCTGTAATTCTTTCAACAATTCTGCTAGAAAAAAATCCAATTTGTTCATAGTATAGTTTAGGCAGAATTGTTGAAACGAATCAGGTAGTGACTGGAGCACGATATAGATTTGGGATTCCACATCGATTTATACTCTAAGGACCTCCAGCTCCTTAAGAAGACCAATCATCTTCAAAACGTGGTCCCTAACAGGTGTACCCTCATGGTTGTGTTCATGAGAGCCCTCATGGTCACCTGCTTTGCTGCCCGACCCTGATAACCAAACATTTCTATAAGGTTCAACATGATCTCAGCTGCAGATGCCCTAGACTGATGCTGGCTTTGCAGAACATCCGACATAGACTGATGGAAACCGTTGGATTTATCTGTGACTAAACTCTTCGCCCACTTAATATTTTAAAAATCGAGGGTTTTTTCTTTTTGTTCATTTTAAACAATTAAACATATTTTAATTCCCGATTAAAATAAATTCAATTTTAATCAATTAAAATATTCCTTATTTAACAATAATAAAATAAACCAAAAAAACTTTCTTATTTAATTTTGCGAAAGAAATTAATTACCCCAATTTTAATTAAAAATCTTAATTAATTTTAACACAAAAATTAAACAAATAATTATCTATTTATTTTTTTCTTTTTAAAAAATTGTTAAAATTATTTATTTTATAAAAATCGTTTTTCCTAATATACTTTCGATAATTAAAATCATGCATAAAAGGAAAAGAAAATAAAATAAAACCATCCACGATTGTTTTGAATTAAAAATTAAGTTGTTATGATCTGGTCTATCCGTTTAATCTTTTAATCCGATTGTTTTGAATTAAAAATTAAACGCCTAGGGTTTTGGAACCCTAAACGAGTCGTCAAATATCCAAAAAATTTTCTCAGCCTCCGGACCACCGTCACAGCCTCGGACCACCACTGGAACACCAAAAAAAGCCAAAAAAATTGAGCCAAACAACCCCCAATAGTGCTGAAAATTCTGCTTGCCGCCGCCCCTGATGCCGCCACCTTCAATGCTCCGTTTGGCCGACTTGCCGTCACAGTTGAAGCCCTAAAAAATTATGATAGGTAGATGAATTCGTCCACTGTATCTCCGCAAAAAATTGCGTACAAAATTGAAGCCAAAGGCCCCGAAAAAATCCCCAAACAGCTGAGTCACTGTAGCGGCACCACTACGCGCGACAAGCTTTGAAACAACTTTTCACCCCTTTGCCGCCGTCGTCTAACCGCAACCAAATCACTATCGGATAGCCAACGGACAACCTTAATTTCAGAAAAAAAAATTGCGTCGAAAAAGATTGCCGAAAGCCCCAAAAATAAGCCCCAAAGATGGCGCCACTGTTATGCCGAACAGGCTATGCCGCCGCCGCCTTTTCCTTCTTCTTTTGTTTTCGTTTCTCGTTTTGCGTGATCCGATTACAATATTGATCCAGAAAAAAATGAATGAAATAACATATTACATCGTCAAAAATGACGCCGTAACCGTAAAAAACGACGTGTACATTTTTCATGAAAATAAAGAACCATATTAATCTTAATAGCATAATACTTTTATGAAACTTATCGAAAGTTTCAAGAAGTCCCGAATACATTAAAGACGACCTTGTAACCTTCTCACGTATGTCCCGGACGCACTAGACGATCTCGGTGTGTGGGCACCGATACTGATCGAAGAGTTCTTTTTTTCCTTGGTTTCTCTTCACACAAAATCTCCAAAGAGGCAAAATTAATTACCGAAAAAGGAGAGGGGGCAGCCGCTATGGGGGGAGATTAGGTTAGAGTTATATTTTTGGAGCCTCTTTTTAATATATGTAGGAATATATCAAAAAGATATTAACTGTATATTTTCTCCTTCCTAAAAGGATAAGAAGATATACACTTAACATAGAAATAAAACCCACCATTTTCTATTAGGGCCAGCCACCTAGAGAGTAATTCCTAGGTGTGCCAAAAACTAAAAACGCCCCTCATTATTTAATTTAATCCCTGAATGTCTCCGGTGGCAAAATCGGCATCCTAATTAAATTAAATAATAACCGAAACCAATAAGAAAAATATCCGTGCGTATAGTGGCCTACGTGAGGGATCATGAGTAAGTATAGGACTCGGGCTAACCGTACGAGAAAATTGTATATCCCTAACTCTATCCTGGAGTTAGATCTTTTCTCGTACGAATCAGAACTTATTCCACTAAAGGTCTTGACTGAACTCCTATACCTAACTCAAATTATGTCTTGAGTTTCTAATTATCAAATGCGCTGAATTCTCCCCACGTTTAAGATATGGATTCCCGATAAATAAATTAGGTTACTGACAACCCGATTTAATTATCCTATTTTCCTTCCCAACCGCGCCGCTTAACCTTTTGATGTGCCGGATCTGAAAATCCACTGTACAGGTTCAGCATAATCAAACCTATAAGCAAAGCACATGAGGGGAAACTCCTCAACCTAAATCGGATGTTGTTTCCGTTAGCTGATTATCAATCATCAGACAAACAATGCCAGTACCTAACTCATCGGTATTGTTGATCTCATGGAAGATACCTCAACCATTGACGACTCAAAGTACTGAATATCATCTGAACACAATTAATCAATCACTTCGAGATTACGAGTTCGTGCAATACATGATAATACGAGATGTGGATCAATTCATATAGTTAGTATAGAATCGATCATCCCGTTGATCCCGCTCAATACACTCCAAGTGTACTAACACATCGAGCTCGAACATCGAATTTCCAAAACCTGAATTCGATCCGTTCGACCTAGCCAAGACCAGCTACTATAACGATGTACTACAATCGTATCAATAGAATGTTCGGTTCCATTGTGATTGTGAGCCTACCTGTATAATCTGTCAGAACCTTTAACCTGATCTTCTGTGGAGCACGCACCAAGTTAAATACTTGACAGAATATACGGACTATGCATTCATACATCACAACTATAAATATGAAACCGTAAATGGAAAACCATATCAAATGTTTCTTATTAATATGCCAGGGATTCAGAATAAAATACATAAAAAGTATGATTTTTCAGTATACATTCCCAACACACAACGAATACAGTTTTATCAAGAATTTTCAAATATTATAAGAATTATAGGAAAACGGAACAAAAGAACAAAAATAAAGGTCTCGAATCCTCAGAATGCATCAGTGGGGTCCACATGCTCCTAGAACTCACCCTGCTCTTTGAATTCTTCTTCTCCCATGGGGATGACAACCTCTGAGTACTCTTACTCACATGTGGCACGAATGCCATGAGCCAAAATCCAGTAGAAAAACACTCAAAATCTTCTAACCAATCTCACGGCACAAAATTTACCACAACGCAAGTCAAGTAAAACTTAAACACACTTTGAAGCTAAGGAGACAGACAAATTTATAACAGGGTAGCAGTTAAGTCAATAAACATGCGTATGAGATGCCGTGTATGCAATGCAGACGCCCAACCCGACATACACCCAGATGATAATAGGAATTTCACACCGGGAAATTCTAAGGGACAGACTTTATGGATAAATTATACACTAAAGCCATCACTACTCATCGTTGCGAATAGTAAATCCTTTGCCTGGCTACATTCCATAGCTATTTTACTGTGAAATTTGTAATGGCATACGGTTTGGGTTTTTTACCTAAATGCTCCCACCTTAAGAAGCACGATGTCTTCGCACTAGTGTTAACTCCAATGTCCAAACTACCAATAATAGCATGTCATCAAAATCAGAATGCTAGCGACGAACCTATGGTACCTAACAATATCCATGATATACCATTTCAAACACTGGGGACGCACCCAAGGTGTATAAACCAAAACCATTTGAAACACCAGGGACACATCCAGGGTGTATAAACCAAATCTATAACACTGGGGACACATCCAGTGTGTACAAGGGGAATATATCCCAAATCATTTACAAAAATAGCAACCGAAGATGTCCTAGATTTATAACCAAGAAGGACAATTCAACATAGCCCATCCCAACAACGATTTACACAGATGGACTCTAACATGCCAAGATTTAAGTGACAATGTCCATGATGTATAATATAGATCTCAAGTGCAACTATCTATAGCATGGCATCAACTAACATGGTAAAGTTAATGATACAATTCATTAGGCATAAGTACAACGGTGTGAGGTGCAAATTCAATTCTCAAAATACAATTCAAACTTGATGGCATGAGTTCTAATGTTCGTGCATTCACTTAAAAACACTAATCAACTAATTCAAATCAATCATCATACAAAATTTGGGTCTCATAACACAAGGTACTCAAACGTACACATAGCAACTTTAAGGGCCAAGTTTGAGTATTAAAATTAAAGGGTCGGTAGGGTTTTGGGACATCTAGACTTGGAATCAAGTTATGATTTTTAAACACCATTTAAATAAAATATTTTCTACAACTCTTACGTTTAACACTAAGGCCAACACCTATGGAAAATGTGTGAATAAAGAATTATAAGCGAAAAAGGTTTAGCACTTTCCTCAAAATTTTACCGAAAATACGCCTCTGTTGGTCTTTGTTTTGGGGCATCAAATCAAGTCCAAATGAGCCCATTGTTGGATATGTTTTAGTTAAACATGTCCCCTACAAGTCTAATGAGGGTGCTAGGGGTGGTTATTTGAAATAAGTTGGAGATATAAACCATTTTGTAAAATAGGTTCCGTAAGCTGCCAAACCCTCAGCAGAATCGGTTTTTGACAAAGAGTTTGAAATGGTTTTGAGGGACTTTCCCGTGGCATCTTGGTCTAATTTTTGGAAATCATGTAGTTCAATATGTAACCTACAATATTCATGTAGACCACGCTTAGAGTAGGTCAATAAAAATTAGGATTTTTGGCTATACATAAATATGTGACAGAAGTGTCCTTTAATGGCAGAACCACAACAAAGAGTTTTGAAGGGGTTTTGACCTATCAACACTCAATATTTTGTACTCGATTTTGGTGGTTAGTTAGATATATATGTTATCGATAACTTTTATGTTCTGGCCAAGACTCAGATCGCATTATAAAATAGGGTTTTTTAGTTGGTATTGTCGACTGGTCGGAAAACAACATACTTTTGTAGAATTGCAATATCTCGAGTTCTACTTACTCAAATGAGTTGAAACCAACTATGGATGAAGATAACACAACAACATAAATATGGACATAAAGAACATGCTTAGATCAATGTTCTACGTCAAGTTATGGAGTTCAAAAGATCATGGAAGAAATATTCAAGTTCTCAAAAATTAGGTCCCTTTTATGTTCAAGTCCCCTACCTATGGTATGTCAAGGTTTTGTCCCATTTATTTGCATGATTGTGTTTTAGACATGGATATCAAGGTTCCAATTCACTTTTAAGTAATCAAACTCAAAAACAACAATACACAACCACATCTCATATCATTCAAGAACACAACAGTCCCTATTTCTCAACTACAATGCCTTTTCAGTTTGTTTTCGATTTTCCATTTTTAAAGTGTTTAAAGAGATGAGTTGAGGGATATTTTGGGTGATATTAGAAAAGGTTTAAAGATTTTAATTACTTGTTTGAGGGCTTAAAGGATGGTGGAAGACTAGTAGCACTTGGCTTTTGGAACTATGGTCTCCAAAGACTTTTCCTCCTTGGATCCTTCTTCTCCTTCTCCTTCTCCTTCTTTCTCCTTCTTTTTCTCCCAAATCTTGAAGAACATGTCCAAAACACTCAAATCTGGTTTCTCTCCTCTCTTGGCTAAAAATAATTAAGGGGGAAAGAGTGTGTTTGGCTTGGTTTATGTAGAAAAAGCTTAAGGAAACAAAATGATGCATTTTTAGTTCTTTTTCTCTTCCATATCACATGGGTTGACTTGACATGGTGCTATATTTGAGGGAGATATATCTGATTTGGGGTAGGGAATATAGCTAGGGGTCAATTTGGGAGATAAAAATCTGACTCCACATCAATCATGGGTTTTACCGAGGTTTGCGTGCCCTTTTATGTAAGAAAATGCTTTAAAAGTTAATTTGATGTATCCTTTTGGTATTTTTGGTGTCTTTTTATATTGAAATTTATTATTTTAGTATATTTATGATAAATTTAGTATTCTCATGAATTATCAAAGTTTTCATAATAACTGATTAAACAGCCATATTCTTTTAAATTAAATCAAGTTAGTTTGACAAAATATGATTGTTTGACTTATTTTAGTGTGTATGAATTTTAATAATGATTTGTTTGCTTTTGTTAGCCTATAATATCATATTATTATGTATATTACTTGTTCAAAAAGTGTTGGATCATCATAATGCATGATTTGATATCTTTCTCATCTTTTTAAACTTAAAAGAAAGCAAAAAACTATTTTTTGGCACTACTTCCAAAGTAGCTGACAACTAAGGAGTATTTTTGTGTCATTTTTTATGTTATTTTGTCTTTTTTTACTTAATTGTATGCAAATTCTTGATTTAGGGTGTCCATGTGTCAAAATTTGAGATTTTAAGACTTTTTAGTGTACTATGGGCAAAAATGTTCATTTTATCCTGATTATGAGAATTTTTTATTTTAGACCTAGTATTTCATGTTTTTTACTTAATTTAAGATGTTGGGAGTCTTCTATGAGTATTGGGATTTTGCCTCTTGAGTATTAGGTCTTTTGTTTTTTGGAGTTTTAAGATCGAATTAGGGTTTCGGGTTGAATTAGGATTTCTATCCTTCTAGCGACCTGAAATCTCATTGGCTAACTATTGCTAATACTACGGTTTAAGTTGGGTCTTTACACAGATTATTATCAACCGAGTTATTATAACTAGGGTCTAAACCGGGTCGTTACAGTTACTATAACAACCACGAATGTGAATCCTTTGAGTTGAAGCCCCGATCACGCTTTCTACTGTATTTCTGGTGTGAGTCACGAACGTAGAGTGGGTTACTATCCTTCGTGAACTTCCTACTAAACTAATCACAATAGAGAATATGTGAAAACCCTAGTCTGGAAAGATGACATATAATTTATGTTTAGCATAACCGCATATATATAGGGCTACAGGAGGGACATGCAGAGTAAATATGACTTGGGTTTCTAATGTAATTATGAAAACCTGTCTGCCCCTGAGTCAATTTCATAAAAACATAAATTACAATTCATACCACTAAAGAATCATAATTGCACTTCCAACTATATTCTCAAAATCGATTATTCCAGCTCCTGTTATTAAATACTTAACTCATATCCACACGTTAAGATTCCCGATACCCGCCAACTAAATTTAATTACTAACAATTTAATTTTATCAGCTTCTTAAAATTCCTTAAACTCTTCCGCTTAACTTATTTGCCTGCTGGATAATTAAATTCACCTGTAAGGTTTGGCCCGGTTAAAACTTATAAGCTTCCTTAATTGGGTATCGTCAATTCCGAACAATTGGGACGTAGATTCTGTCAATTATTAATATTCACCATATAATTAATATTGCTATCCAACTCACCGGGACTATTGATCCATAAAAGATCGCACCCTCTAATGAATCAAAATAATGAATATTAAATATACACAAATAATAATTATTTCAAGATTAAGAGCATAAGCACTCATAATAATATTAGCGTGTGAATTAATTTATATATCAATATAAAATTAATTACCCAAATGTGATCCTGTTCAATACATACAAAGTGTACTAGCATAGAGAGTCGGAACAATAGATGACGCTATTATCTGTTTTCTGTAACCAAGACAGGCCTACTAAAACTCTATACTACAGTCGTACTAATAGTTTGTCCAATTCCATCTAAACTGTGAATAAAAACTTATATTTTGCAAGAACCTATAATATGCTCTTATGTGTGAACGCCGTATTCTACACACCATATTATATACTATACAGAATAAAGGACAACCATGCCTAACATTAAAGAAATGATATAGCATTCATTACTCATTAAGATTCTCATAAAATAAAAAAATAATTTTATTAAAAATAAAATTAAATACTAAAATTAAATAAAATTCATGCTTTTTAATATATAACCCTAACAAAGACTCCCATATGAATTTACCTCATTAGTTCATGTCCCTCTCTTGCATCGACACATAGTTTGTTGACTCCCAGATATCCTCTTTTGTACAACTTTCCTCTGCAGATTACAAACTGCGCAGTGAGTCTCCTAATGGCTATTTGGTCCTTCTTGCTAGCCTGATTGGGATATTCCCCCTTTTCGATAGAATTCCAAATGTCATGATACCATGGCAATCCATCATGGACCTCTTAGGTAGTGGCAATGTTATTGGTTGTGAGTGTATCTCGTTACTGAATCTCTAAAGGTCTTTTCTTCACTTTGGGTGGTACGTCTATCATCGATGCCAGGGCAGCCAGGGCGTCAGCAAACTTATTTTGCAATCTCGGGACATAAGTGAACACCACTCTCTCAAAGTAGTGGATCATTATTTCGAGTGCTTAGTGGTATTGAATTAGCCTTTCTTCTTTGACCTTCCATTGAACTTTTGCTTTGGATACCACCAAGGCTAAGTCTCCTATAACCTCCAGCTTCCTTGCCCCTAGTTCTAAGGTTTCTTCCAATCCAGCTAAGAAAGCTTCGTGCTTGGACTAATTATTTGTAACCTCAAAACTTAACTTATAAGCCAAAGGGATATGAGAATCATCAGGGGTCATCAAAAGTATCTTTATCCCATACCCATACTGATTAGTTGCTCCATCGAAGTATAGGATCCACTGATCCTTCTCGATTTTCAATACTTGTTCATTGGGATACTCAAACTTGGGTTCTTATTTCCCTTCAATGGGATGATTGGCTAAAAATTCCACAACTCTTCCTTTCACTAATTTCCTCGTGACATATTGTAAATCAAAGTCAGCTAGTATCAGCAACCATCGGGTTAACTTATTTGTCAATGCTGGCTTCTCGAAGAGGTATTTGAGCGGGTCCATCTGCGAGATCAAAATAACTCGATATGCTAACATGTAATGGCGTAACTTCCTAGATGCCCAAACTAGTGCCTAGCAAGTTTTTTCCAAAGGTGTGTATCCACACTCACAATCTGTCATCTTATTGCTTAGGTAGTAGACGGCTTTTCCTAACTTAGCTTCATCTTCTTGTATAAGCATGCATCCCATTGCTGAGTAAGTCATTGATAAGTGCAGTATCAAAGGATTATCGAGTTTTGGTGGCAACAAAACTAGAGGGTTTTGCAAGTATTGCCGTAGAGCGTCGAGTGTGTCTTTGCACTGTTGATCCCATCAAAACTTAATTCCCTTCTTCAAGAGTCAGAACAGGGGTTCACAGGTCATGGTCAATTTGGCTATAAATCGACTGATAAATTGATTTATTCCCAAAAAGCTCCTTAAGTTCTTTTCAGTTCTCAGGGAAGGCATCTTGAGGATAGTCTTGATCTTTAACGGGTTGACTTTTATCTCTCGTTGCGTGATCATAAATTCGAGTATTTTCTCTGTTCTTACTCCAAATGCACATTTCTGCGGGTTTGAACGCATCCTATACTTCCTTATCTATTCGAAGAACTTTCTCAATGCAATGATATGCCCTTCCTTGGTCATGAATTTGACTATCATGTCGTCTACATATACATATACCTCTTTGTGTATCGTATCATGTAGCAGCATGGTTACAGCACTTTGGTAGGTTGCTCCTACATTTTTAGTCCAAATGGAAAGACCCTCTAACAATTGCTTCCCCAAGGCATCGTTAAGGAAGTCTTTTCTTGATCCTCTGATGCCATTAAGATTTAGTTATACCCTGAAAATCTATCCATGAAGGATAAAGAGTGCATTCTTGGCGGTATTATCCACCAACATATCTATGTGGGGGAAAGGAAAATCATCTTTAGGGCAAGCCCTGTTAAGGTCTCTGAAGTCGACGCATACTCAGATTCTTTCGTCTATCTTTGGTACTGGGATGATGTTGACTACCCACTTTTGGTACTCTGTGACTACAAGAAACCCGACGTCTATTTTCTTGGTGACCTCTTCTCTAATCTTGAGAGCCTAGCTGGCCTGATTCTTCTGAGTTTCTGCTTGATAGGCTTAGTGGCTGGATAGAGGAGAATTTGGTGTTGCACAATATCGGGATTGATTCTGGGAATATCTTGGTATGACCATGTAAAGACATCCTTAAATTCTTTTAATAAAAAGGTCAACTGTTCACATTCTTCCAAAGAGAAGGTAGAACCAACCTAAACTATTTGCAAGTTTTTTTCATTATTAAGATTTATTAAAATAGTTTCTTCTATTACAGGTTTAGCTCTCATTTCTTTTTCTTTTTTGATTAAAAATTTTAATTCTTCGAGAAGATCCCCCTCGAATTCATTAAAATTTTTAGAATCCATACAAGATATTTGAGACACAACGAAGTAAGCAAAATCCAGATTTATTTTATAGATTTTAAAAAGGATTACAACTTTGGACTCAAAATAGAAGGAACTCGGGATGTTAACAGGTGCATTCCCAGCAGACTTGCCATTACATGAACTGTTTACAGACTCAATTATAACAAACTCATCAATCCCGGACTTTAACTCACTTTCCACATCATACATATGGAAACACTCAAGGGACTGACCCTTTGGTATTTCTTTAGTAGCATCCATAATCAGTATACTGTGATCCGTATGCTCGTCAGCATCCATCATTAGCATAGCTTTAACTTTTTCGTTGCCTGTATGCATTTGGGCCATCTCCTTTCTCAAAATGGTCTACCCAATTAGTTGGTATTTTTTCCATCTCTTCTTCACTGTCAAACAGCTAGTCACTAAAGAAGATTTCTAATCCTGGCAATTTTTGATTAGTCGCTTCTTCGATCCAGGTTCCAAAAATCCATAATAACGAAAGTCGTCTCCTTCCTTGATGAAGTGCCCATTCAACATCGGTTCATATTCTCCAATCTTCAAATTCTTTGATTCTGGCTTATACCCGAGCCTATATCTATGACTGTTGTGGTAAACGGGGATTGGTATTGTAACCTCTTGCAAATTCTTGCCAAGTTTCATTCCCGAGAAAAAGGGTATTCCCTTCATCATTGCAATCACCTTCGAGCTCACATAGTTATCTTCCTCATTCGTCAACACTTGGATGGCCTTGGTTTCATCAAAATCAAACCCATTGAGAATGAGGTCTTCCTCTCTATGTTGAATCTCAAGGAGAAGGGTGGTGTCGTTGAGAGGGGTTGGCATGTATGTTTCCCCGAGATAGTGAGAGTCATCCCTTCCTTTATCAATTTGACCTTTTGATGTAGGGTTGACAAAACTTCTCTTATTGCTGGACCATGTAACCAAGGCCTTCCTAACAGCAGATTGAATGAGGCTGGCACATCGAGGACATGGAATTCCACTTCACTTTGTAGCGGTCCCACTGTTACAACAGAAGTCACAAATCCCAAAATGTCCCACTGTGTATTGTCGTATGCCCGTGCTCCCTATGCACTTGCCTTGAAATCTTGCATTTTTAACATAGGCAGTAGGTCATTCGTAACGGGCATACATTGAGTGCGGAGCCATTGTCAACCAGAATGATCGAGACCTACTTTCCCAAACATATAAGTGTTAGATGCAGCGACTTACTATGAGATGGTCCCTCTGGTGGAAAATCCTTCTCACTAAAAGCAATCGCATTGGGCTATTTTTCTTGTATTAACATCCCAACCAACTGATCAGGGGAAACATGAATCGGGATGTCTACCTTATGTAAGGCTTTCAGCATGTAACGATTTGGACCGTAGTTAATTTTGAAGATTTAATTAATGTATATATATATATATGTTGTCTCATGGTATGATATGTCTCGTGGAAATGTTTGGGGGTATAAATCATGCATGAAAGTTTATTTTTGAGCTAGTACACGTTCGTAGTGATGGTTGGAGTTTGAATTATGCAGGAAAAATTCGGTTGGGTGAGGTCGTATGGTTGTATGGCTCAGTCATAGCCTTAGTGAATGTGGAGACCGCATTTCAGGATTGACCGCTCGAGCAGGGTCCTTACCGCTCGACCGGTGGAGTGGCAGAGAGTTGCTGGAGGGTGACCGCACGTGCAGTGGAGGTCCGCTCGAGCGAACTGTCGCGGATCTTTTTTTTTTTAAGGTCGGTGGACCCTTTTTTTAATTTCTTTTCATTACACTCTCTCTCTAAAGCATAGGTGAGGTATAGGGTTTGGATTTGGAGAGTGTGGGAGCCCTCTTGGCCCTCCTCAAGACGATTCCTTGTGTTTTTATCGGTGATTCAACCGTTGGAGAATCGATTTTGCTCTTGGAAGATGGTACTTTCACTTCGTAGTTAGAGATCTCCGTGTTTGGGGCTCGTGTGAAGCTTTTCTCGGGAATCAAGCATCCAAAAGGTAGGATCTAGATTCTCTTTGAATATTCACGTGAGATGTGTTGTATTTTCTAGTTTTGTGAGATTATAAGCATGAAACTTGTATTTTAGAAACCCTAGAGTTGAAATTGGTGATAATAAAGGTTTGCTCCTGGGTTTATGGGAGATTTATCATATCTTTATCTCGATATTGTTCATTTATAAGATTGGGGCAAGAAATGAGAAATTATGGTTTGAGTATTGGGATGTAACTATGATATTTGGGGGTTTTGGGAATTAAAAAAATGATGCGATGAAATTAAAAGGATTTATGGTTAAATTGAAAGTTATGATAGCCTATCGTTACTTGATCTCATGAACTTAAGCGATGTACGTTGATCTTAAGTCAAAAACATGGATTTTGTTGTATAAAACTAGTGAAGGTGTAAACATGAAGTTACATGACGATCAATACGGGTTTAAGCCCCAAATAACGGGTATATGAATAGAAGAATTATGTGATCAAATGAGTTTGGTGAGAGGAACCACTTGGGATGGACTCACACATGTGTGTTGTGTTGTGATATATGTATATGAAAAGGGCCGATTTGAGATCTAAGGGATCGTTTAAAGTTGGGCATGAGTTGTTCCATGGTGAAAGTCTAAAAAACTGCGCAGATTGGGTTCTCTGCCCGCCGGCTAGTGAACCGGGAAAGGACGTTGTTGGGTTCTCTACCCACTAGCTGGTAAACCGAGAACAGACATTAATCGTGTCGAGGTATAGAACGTCTCGTTACACTATGGGGCCTTTGTGGCCGAGTTGATTGTAACGTTACGCAGGTCTATACGCTTGTCCAGCGTCGGCACCTATATTTGTTAGCCACGAGTTGGTGAAACACAAGGGATGTCATCCATGTGTGTGTGAACATGTGTTATAATATATTGGGTTAATGAGATCATAATTTGAGAATTGAGGATGTTAAATATGTTTGGCTGACTAAGAGCAATACCTTATTTGGTTGATCCAAATGGTGAGAGGGTTAATTCTCTAAAAATTAAGAAATCTAAGATGAATACTCGTTTTGTACAAACCTGGTTATGCATGAGAAATTTTCTTTGAATTGAAAGATATAAGTTTGATTAAACCTGTGTGCACACCCTGCATAACAACCTTCGCATATCGTGCATATATTCAATGTTAGTCTTGTTCCTACGAGCTCCGGCTCATGTTGTTTAACAATATTTCAGGTAATAACGGAAAGAAGGCTGTGGAATAATACCAGTGACTGATGGATTTTTGGAAATACGATAGGATTACATTGCCTTCCTAAATAATTAATTTTGAGAAATGAGATTGTAAAGATGTAATTTCTTTTTGGGTACTTGGATTACTGTAATTATAAGCTAAAATACCGATGTTGTAAGACCTTAGGGTCATATGTTCATGTGATGCGTGCATGTGAGGATGTACTTATTTGGTTGGGTTAAATGTTTTGATCCATCTATGAATGATTTTTGGCTGCAATGTTTGGCTTATGATAAAGAACGACTTAGTTCTCACTTAATTGTTTCCTCGCCACGATTTTACACCCTCTTGACAGGTTTAATAAAATCATTTATTTGAATGTTTTTCCAAAAATTTAGACAATCTTCACAGTATTTGGGCAGAGCTCTCGGGTGTGTCACCGCTCGAGCGGTGAGGTGTTCGCTCGAGCGGTCTTCGCTATGTTTTACCGCCAAAATTTGTTAAAAGATCAAGTTTCTTGTAAATGGATTTTAAGACATAAATGGGTTATTCAATGGTACAGTTTTCAAAGAAAGGGTTTTCAGATTGGTTCGATTTGAAAAACATATTCAAATTATATTAAAATGGGATCGAAGTGTTACAAATGGTATCAGAGCTCTAGGTTCTAATACCTAGGAACCGTGGGGGGTCATTGATTCATTACGTGAGCGTTGCATTGATGTGGGACATTCATGACCTGGTGTGCTAGCATGGAACATCATGAATATGATTTAGCATTTGCATACTGTGTGCTATTTGGGTATGGAGGCTGGACATTTAGGATGATAAGTTTGGCCCTTAGGAAGCTGGTCGACTGGTTTGTGGATCGAGTTAGAAAGGCATTTGGCCGACGTCCATTCTAACTAGAAATCTAAACGAGTTAACCAGATTGATGTGTCATTCCGATTAGTCTCCCTCATTATGTGTTGCATAAGGTGTATTAATATGATGATTAGGGTGAAGTGATGTCTCGTTGAAGAGCGATGTCATTTGTGAGAGATAAATTTATATGGGCTTGTGTTGATACCTCTGCTTATTCTCTCTTATTCGTAGAGATGATGCCGAGACGTGGTAAGGGCCGAGGCCATGGCTGAGGTCGTTCGTTTGCCCAAGTTCTGAAAGAAGGGGATGATCATGCCTCACAGGAACAAGTGGGCGGTGTTGATGTTGTTTAAGAAATGCTTGCTACAATGAGGGCGATGGCCGAGGTGACTAGGGCTGGAGTGAGGGCTCCTGAGCCAAGGGCCTCTGTAGCAATGAGGGAATTCTGGCGATTAGATCCTCCAACTTTCTCTGGGGAATCGAACCCCAAAATTGCTACTGAGTGGTTGGAGATAACCATGACAATCTTGGATACCATAGAGATTGGGGAAGATGAGTTGCGTGCCAGGTTAGCTATGTTTCAGCTTCGAGAAGATGCCAGAGAGTGCTGGAAGTTTGCTAAGACCACTGTAGATGGCACGTGGACAGCCTTTTCCAGAGTCTTTTTGAAAAAATATTTTTTGGGTTCTTATAGAGACGTGTACCAGGAGGAATTCCATTCTCTTGTTCAAGGGAACCTCACCGTGGTCCAATATGAACTTAAGTTTGCAAACTTGTCTCGGTTCGCACCTGAAATGGTGTCGACGGAGGAGTTGCGCACTAAGAGGTTTGAAAGAGGTCCTTGACCTCCGATTAAGGACAGAATTGCAGCATTGGGTTTTTGAGTTTACAACGAGGTTGTGGATGTAGCAATTCGAGTAGAGAATGCAATGGCAGAGAGCCGCAAGATGAGGGAGGGTAAGTCACATCAAGGGACTTTCGGTGTTCAGTCTGAAGGACGTCAGGTGAAGAGGCAAAAATTAGGGGAATCGAGTTCTTATCCCACGGGATTGCAGTTTCATTTCAGTCGGCACCCGCACCGTCTATGGGTTCATCCGGACGTTTTGAGCATCGAGAGTTAGTATGCTATGCATGCAGGCAGCGGGGACACCGTGCAAAGGATTGTTAGCAAAGAAGACAGCAGCAGCAATAGCAGAATCAAACTCAAGGGAGGACCCGACCTTCATGTTTTTAGTGTAGCCAGATGGGCCACATCCAACAAGACTGCCCTATGAGAGGGAATGTTCAGGGAACTACTGGAGCACATCGGGTACAGTCATCATAGGGACGACAACATTATGGCTAGTCGCAAAAGCAGCCGGGAGTACAGTCAATGAGGATAGTAGGAGGAGCCACCTCAGCCCAGTCAGTGGGGCAGCCAGTAGCCAAGAGTAGTGGGGGGATAGAATCAGCGGAACCAGGGACACATGTATGCTCTTGTGGAGCCCAGTACATCGATAGCACCTGTCGTGCCAAATACCGCAGCTAGTCCTTCGATCATACAAGGTACCTTTCTAGTGTACCATTCTCGGGCCGATGGTCTTGTCGACACCAGAGCATCACATTCCTATATTTCATCTGCATTTGCATCTACACTGGGGTTAGAGATAGATGTGTTGGATGAAGCCTTCTGCTTAGAGACACTATTGGGTGGGGTTGCTGTGTTGAGGCGCGTCTGTAGAGATTGTGAAATGGAGATTGTCGACCATCGTTTGGTATTCGATTTTATTATGATCGATATGTTATCGTTTGATATTATCTTAGGAATGGATTGGTTGACGACCTTTCGAGCCTACATTGATTGTGACCGACGACGGCTATTTTTTGCACTCCAGAGGGAGATTCTTTTTATTTTGTGGGTGACCGGGACAGTGGTTTAGTACCTAGACCTCTTGGATCATGGAGCCGTGATAGCCTCAATCTCCTTTTCTCTGCCCTATCTGTAGGTGAGATGGTTCCACTCAGGGAGAGCTTCCTCCCGTTGTCTGTGAGTTTCCAGACGTGCTCCCGAGCGAGTTGTTTGAGCTTCCACCACGATGAGAGGTTGAGTTTTCCATAGACCTTATTCCGGGGACGGCCCCCATTTCCATGCCTTCCTATCGCTTTGCACTTGCCGAGTTAGTAGAGTTGAAAGTGCAGGTTCAAGAGTTGTTGGATAAAGGGTTCATCCGCCCTAGCGTGTCTCCTTGGGGAGTCCCAGCACTGTTTGCAAAGAAGAAAGATGGGTCGTTACGTCTTTGTATAGATTATCGTAAGTTAAATCAAGTGACCATTAAAAACAAATATCCCATGCCACATATCGACGATTTGTTTGATCAACTGAGAGGTTCTTGTTGTTTCTCAAAATTCGACTTAAGATCGGGCTACCACCAATTGCGAATTAAGGATGAAGACATTCCAAAGATAGCTTTTTGTATAAGTTATGGGCATTTTGAATTTCTAGTTATGCCATTCGGGTTGACCAATGCACCAGCAACGTTTATGGATCTTATGAATCGTATCTTTCACCCCTATCTTGATCAATTCGTCGTGGTATTCGTGGATGACATTTTGATATACTCACCATCGAAAGAAGAACACAAGGAGCATCTTCGCATCACCCTACAGTTGTTGCGAGAGCATAAATTATATGTTAAGTATGATAAATGTGAATTTTGGTTATCGGAAGTGAAGTTTCTGGGACATGTAGTCTCAAGGAATTGGGTGGCAGTAGACTCATCTAAAATTAAGACGGTGATGGAGTGGGAAAGATAAAAAAATGTGTTTGAGATTCGGAGCTTCCTGGGATTGGCCGGTTATTACCGTCGATTTGTAAAAGATTTCTTTAGGCTTGCAATGCCTTTAACACGCCTTACTCGAAAGGGGATGAAATTCGTATGGAACGATAGATTTGAGTTTGCCTTCTTGACATTGAAAATACTATTAACAAGTATGACCATTCTGACTATCCCGGAGAGAGGCCTCAGATATACCGTCTATTGCAATGTGTCCCACGAGGGATTGGGTTGCGTGTTAATGCAACTAGGCAAGGTGGTGGCCTATGGATAGAGAAAATTGAAGGTTCATGAGAAAATTATCCTACGCATGATTTGGAGCTTGCAGCGGTGGTTTTTGCTCTTAAAACTTGGAGGCACTATATGGGGAATGCTTTGAAGTGTTCTCAGACCATAAAAGCTTGAAGTATTTGTTTTCACAGAAAGATTTGAATATGCGTTAGAGGAGATGGATGGAGTTCTTAGGAGATTACGATTTTGATCTCCAGTATCACCCGGGCAAGGCGAATGTGGTTGCTGATGCCCTCAGTCGAAAATCCTCTGGTACATTAGCAAGAATATAAGTTAAAGAGTGGAATATGCTTGGAGAAGTTGGAGAGTTTGACCTTCTTTTAGGAAAGTTTGATGGGGATGTCGCTCTGTTTACGATGATTTCTCAACCTCCCTTGTTCATCACGTTGTTGAGGCACAGCAATCAGACGCAGAGAGTTTGATGTTTCGGGAACGAGTTTTAAGTGGCGAGGATTCTAAGGAGTGGACGATCCACTCCAATCAAAGCTTGAGATTTGTAGGAAGGATCTTTGTGCCAAAAACACTTCGGGAAGGCGTACTTCACGAGTTCCATCATTCACGATTGGCAGTACATTCGGGCAGCACAAATATGTATCATGACATACGTAGGCAGTTTTGGTGGCAGGTTATGCAGAAAGACGTCGCACTTTTTGTTTCACGTTGTCACACATGTCAACAAGTGAAAGCCGAGCACCAGAAACCAATAGGTCAGTTGCAACCTTTACCAGTATCAGAGTGGAAATGAGAAAATATCCCTACAGATTTTGTCTTAGGTCTTCCGAGATCACCAAAGGGACATGATGCCATATGGGTTATGGTGGACAGATTAACCAAGTCAGCACATTTCCTATAAATTCGCATGATGGACTTGGTTGATAAACTCAGTAAGCTCTATATACACGAGATTGTTAGACTCCACGGGGTACCAATTTCTATTGTTTCTGATCGAGACCCTCGTTTCACGTCACGTTTTTGGAAAGGTTTGCAGTCAGCTCTGAGAACGAGCCTACTTCTTAGTACTGTTTTTCACCCCCAGACGGACGGTCAGTCGAAACGCACCATTCGAATACTAGAAGATATGTTGCGGGCGTGTGATTTGGATTTTCGTGGGTCATGGGAGGACCACTTACCGTTGGTAGAATTCGCCTACAATAATAGTTGCCAATCGAGCATCGATATGGCACCTTATGAGGCGTTGTACGATAGACCTAGCAAATCACCAGTGTGTTGGACCGACGTTGGTGAAACGACCATGTTGGGGCCCAAACTTGTATGCGAGACCACAGATAAGATTATCGTAATCCGTAAACGTTTGTTAACGGCCCAAAGCCCTCAGAAAAGTTATGCAATTAAAAGAAGAAGACCGTTAGCATTTGAGGTGGGAGATCACGTATTCTTGAAGGTTTCATCGAGAAAGGGTCTAATGATATTTGGTAGGAGTGGGAAATTATCGCCGCATTTCATCGGCCCGTTTGAAATTCTTGATAGAATTGGAGAGGTAGCCTACCACCTAGCCTTGCCGCCATAGTTAGCCTCCATGCACAACGTTTTCCACGTATCCATGTTGCGTAAATATGAACCGGACACATCCCATGTCTTGAATTGGATGGAGTTGAAGGTTGACGATGATGTTACCTATGAGGAGAAACCGGTGAGAATCCTTGACACCAAAGAACAAGTTTTACGGGGGAAGACCATTCAATATGTAAAGGTGTTATGGCTACACCACAGCGTTGAAGAAGCTACGCGGGAAGAAGCTACGTTGGAACGAACATCGGAGGTTTGTAGAAATTACTCTGGGTTGTTTGGTTCGTGAGGTATGCGTGATTTCGAGGACGAAATCTCCTAAGTGGGAGAGATTGTAACGATTTGGACCCTAGTTAATTTTGAAGATTTAATTAATGTATATGTTGTCTCATGGTATGATATGTCTCGTGGAAATGTTTGGGGGTATAAATCATGCATGAAAGTTTATTTTTGAGCTAGTACACGTTCGTAGTGATGGTTGAAGATTGAATTATGCAGGAAAAATTTGGTTGGGTGAGGTCGTATGGTTGTATGGCTCAGTCATAGCCTTAGTGAATGTGGAGACTACAGTACAGGATTGACCGCTCAAGCGAGGTCCTTACGACTCGAGCGGTGGAGCGGCAGAGAGTTGCTGGAGGGTGATTGCTCGAGCAGTGGAGGTATGCTCGAGCGGACTGTCGCGGATCATTTTTTTATAGGGTCGCGTGGACCCTTTTTTTCATGTCTTTTCATTACACTCTCTCTCTAAAGCATAGGTGAGGTATAGGGTTTGGATTTGGAGAGTGTGGGAGCCCTCTTGGCCCTCCTCAAGACGATTCCTTGCGTTTCTCTAGGTGATTCAACTGTTGGAGAACCGATTTTGCTCTTAGAAGATGGTACCCTCACTTCGTAGTTAGAGATCTCCGTGTTTGGCGCTCGTGTGAAGCTTTTCTGGTGGATCAAGCATCCAAAACATAGGATCTAGACTCTCTTTGAATATTCACGTGAGATGTGCTGTATTTTTTAGTTTTATGAGATTATAAGCAATAAACTTGTATTTTTGGAACCCTAAAGTTGAAATTGGTGATAATAAAGGTTTGCTCCTGGGTTTATGGGAGATTTATCATATCTCTATCTCGATATTGTTCATTCATGTGATTGGGGCAAGAAATGAGAAATTATGGTTTGAGTATTGGGATGTAACTACGATATTTGGGGGTTTTGGGAATTAAAGAAATGATGTGATGAAATTAAAATGATTTGTGGTTAAATTGAAAGTTATCATAGCCAAAATGTACGTTGATCTTAAGTCAAAAACATGAATTTTGTTGATCTTAAGTAAAAAACATCCATAATATGTGCGTTGATCTTAAGTCAAAAACATGGATTTTGTTGTGTAAAACTAGTGAACGTGTAAACGTGAAGTTACATGACGACCAATATGGGTTTAAGCACCAAATAACGGGTATATGAACAGAAGAATTATGTGATCAAATGAGTTTGGTGAGAGGAACCACTTGGGTTGGACTCACACGTGTGTGTTGTGATGTGATATATGCCTATAAAAAGGGCCGATTTGAGATCCAAGGGATCGTTTAAAGTTGGGCATGAGTTGCTCCACGGTGAAAGTCCAGAAAACTGCACAGATTGGGTTCTCTACCCATCGACTAGTGAACTGGGAGAGGACGTTGTTGGGTTATCTACTCGCCAGTTGGTAAACCGGGAACAGACGTTAGTCATGTCGAGGTATAGAACGTCTCGTTACACTATGGGGCCTGTGTGGTCGAGTTGATTGTAACGTTACGCGGGTCTATACGCTCGTCCAGCGTCGGCACCTATATTTGTTAGCCACGAGTTGGTAAAACACAAGGGATGTCATCCATGTGTGTGTGAACATGTGTTATAATAAATTAGGTTAATGAGATCATAATTTGAGATATGAGGATGTTAAATGTGTTGGGTTGGCTAAGAGCAATACCTTGTTTGGTTGATCCAAATGGTGAGAGGGTTAATTCCCCCAAAATTAAGAAATCTAAGATGAATACTCGTTTTATACAAACTTGGTTATGCATGATAAATTTTCTTTGAATTGAAAGATATAAGTTTGATTAAACTTGTGTGCACACCCTGCATAATAACCTTCGCATATCGTGCATATATTCAATGTTATTCTTGTTCCTATAAGCTTCGGCTCATGTTGTTTAATAATATTTCAGGTAATAACGGAAAGAAGGTCGTGGAATAATACCAGTGACTGATGGCTTTTTGGAAAGACGATACGATTACATTGCCTCCCTAAATAATTAATTTTGAGAAATGAGAGTGTAAAGATGTAATTCCTTTTTGGGTACTTGGAATACTGTAATTATAAACTAAAATACCGATGTTGTAAGACCTTAGGGTCAAATGTTCATGTGATGCGTGCATGTGAGGACGTACTTATTTGGTTGGGTTGAATGTTTTGATCCATCTATGAATGATTTTTGGCTGCAATGTTTGGCTTATGATAAAGAATGACTTAGTTCTCACTTAATTGTTTCCTTGCCACGGTTTTACACCCTCTTGACAGGTTTAATAAAATCATTTATTTGAATCTTGTTCCCAAAATTTAGACAATCTTCCCAGTTTTTAGGCAGAGCTCTCGGGTGTGTCACCACTTGAGCGGTGAGGTGTCCGCTGTGTTTCACCTCCAAAATTTGTTAAAAAAATCAAGTTTCTTGTAAATGGATTTTGAGACATAAATGGGTTATTCAAAGGTACAGTTTTCAAAGAAAGGGTTTTCACATTGGTTCGGTTTGAAAAACATATTCGAATTATATTAAAACGGGATCAAAGTGTTACACAGCATAACCTGTCTGTGTTTGTGAGAGGACACTAATAATCCCCAGATACTGGTGTTTGCCTGCGCTTTTCTCAATCGCTTCAACACCACATCGTCTTCTTTTCCTTCTTGCCTTTCGCCCTGCTACCTTTGTTCTTCAACTCCTTTACTTGGCTGCCCCTTTTTTTTAACTAAGTGGGCTTAATGTGTCTTCTGCTTCTTATTAGGTGTCCCACATATTCCTCAGGTTCCCATAATCCTTTAGACTGGTCAGTTACTTGCTTGACTTCTTTCATTGAGTATTCTTCTCCCAGAAATGCTCAAAAATCTTCTATCTCTGCTCTTCCTTGGTTGTCTTTTTCTCCTATCGCTCTTATGTTACCTGTCTTTCCAATTCCCCAGAGATCTTCTTCTATTCCCATCACGTTCTACACAAACAAGTGGGACTCCTCATTAACACGATTTTCTAACTTAATGAGCTGAGGTAGTGAAACTCGTCAAAGGGGTCTTCCCAATCATACGGTGGAGGAGGGACCTATGGTTCGCTAATTGACTAGGGCCCTCTGTCATCATACGATTCCTCTATAATTGGATGCCATTCTGGCACATCTCCCACTTCATCGTTGTATACTTTCATATCCATAGGTCCTTCATCCAATTCTTCAAGTTCCCATAGGTCATTTTCTTCTATGTACAAGATCTCATCCACGTCAAGAGTGTATAGAGTCAGTCCCTCGGGTAAAGCAGTTCTCGGCTTTGGCTAATGAAATGGAATGATATAAACTGAAGAATCAAATATAGAACCCGCAATACCCGAGAGGTTTACTTGAGGCAGACTTTTCCCTTTTTCTACTTGTCCTTCCTTTGTTGTGGTCTATTCTCCATTGATCGGTGTTTTCTCAACTTGCATGATCCCGTTATCATCGATTCTTTTTCCTTTTGATGATTCCCTTATTACTGACACCTTTACTTCTGAATCCTCAATTTTTAAACTTGATTGACCCTCACCATACCATGCTGTATTGTACTTGGGGTGGTCAGAAAATGCCATTTAATCTCTATTCTAGCTTCCTCTAGTTCTTTAAGAGCCTTGAGTCATTTCAATTCCTTCTAAAAGCCTTTGACCTCTTCGCCTTCTTCATCATCACTGCTAGAGGAAGGAAAGTCGTCTTTCTCGTGGATAATGAAGATTGGGAATTCATCAAAGTCATTGTCCACAAGTTTCTTACCAAAGTTATTGATCAACAACACGTCATGACTAGGCGGCATATCTACATAGGCTTTGGCTCAATCATTGAAACTATAAACTTTATAAGGTTAAAGATTTCTGCCTCTCCTTCAATAGCATTGATGTTTTGCTGAGCCGAGTGATTAGGCAACAGATTGATGGTTGTTAGTCCAAGGATTTTTTATTTTGATAATTTTTATAATTCATTTTTTAAGAATAAATGGATTTAAATGGATAATATTTTATATTTTATATTTTCAAAATGAAAATGTTAACTCATTTTAAACAAATATTTTGACACCTTAGCCAAAAGAAATGACTTCCCTCTCAAAAGGATTAAAACACTTAAGTATTCTAAAGTAAGAATATTTTGTATTGAACCCAATTGAAAAATAAGTCAAACACTTTTAAGGCAAGGTATACTTGAAACTCATCAAGCATGTCAACCCCTTTGAACAAATAGTTTGACATCCTAACATGTTCATGAAGTTATATTTCAGGTATCAAACATTAGTGTCGACACAAACAAGTTTTGTGTCAACATAAAAGAGCCGTAGCTCTAATGGACTCAAAATGTGTCGACACAAATTATATTTGTGTCGACACAAAAGTGCTTCACACTTTTGGTATCCAAAAATTTGAGTCGACACAAATGGAAATTGTGTCGACACAAAACAACCGAGGCCACCTACAAATTTTGAGGTATCGACACCAATTGAAGATGAGTTTACACAAAAGTCCCGAGCCTTCCTGAAGAATTTTGGTATCAACCCTAAAGTCCAAATGTGTCGACACAAAAGAACTGAAGCTTCCTGTAAAATTTAGTGTCGACACCAAAGGCAAATTGAGTGAACACAAAGAGGCTCCTCTGGATGCTGAAGTTTCAAACGAGTCGACACCAGATCCAAATGTGTCGACACCATGATGTTGGTAAGGTAGCATGCTGAAATTCTATCGACCCCTCAAAAAATTTGTGTTGATCCAACCACTTAAGGGATTTTGCCCTAGACATTTTGTGTCGACACCAAAGGCATTTTTTTCGACACCTGCGATGAAAATTCAAACTCGCGGTAGATTTCAACGGCTGAATTTTTGGCATTTATTGCTTCTACCTATCTCCAACGGTCATGAATGCACAAGAACTTATATAAGGAATAATTTCTCAGCATTTAAATTTTTAGAGACCTACATTTATTGTTCTATTGATTGAATCAAACTCAAAAATCTCAAACTCTCATTTATTGCTGAATCTCCAGTTCTTGTTCCTCATCTCTCTTTACTTTATCATTTATTGTAAATTATTTCTGTAAAGAGAGTGAGTGTTTTCTCATTAACACTCTTCATTTATTATATTCAAGGGTGAGTCACCATTTATCCTTTGAGTGAGTGAGTAAATTTTATTAAAAAAGAGTTCAAGGGATATTATAAGAAAATAGGGTTTATTTTCATAGGATCTTTTTGAAGCTGTGTTAGGCTTGTGAATGTGCCCATAAATATTTAGTTTACTCAAGTGAATTTTTGAAGTTGTAAAGGCTTGGAATGCGCCCGTGAAGCATTCTAAATAGCAAAAATACTTAAGAAAAAACTTGAGGAGTGGACATAGGCTTGGAAGAAGCCGAACCACTATAAATCCTTAGTTTTCGATTTAATCTCTCTCCCTAACCTTTTTAATACTTGCATTGCTCTTATCTTTAATTAAATTGTTATATTTGATTGCAATATTAAAAGATTTTTAAAACTGTTTTATAATTGTTATTTATTTTTTTAAACCTAATTCACCCCCTCTCTTAGGTTGTCTAGAACTAACAATTGGTATCAGAGCTTTGGCTCTTGCTTTTGACTTAACAGTCTAAGAATTTTCATGGCAACTACTAGCATCGGACCTATCTAATCTAAAGGTCAGTCAACCAATAGACCCCATTTGTTTAATGAAACAAACTACAATTATTGGAAGGCTAAAATGAGAATTTACATTCAAGTCGTAGACTATGACCATTGGTGATTTATCATTAATGGACCCAAAAGATCCACCAAAACTATTGAAGGTGCTACTATCCCTAAACTAGAGGCTAAATGGACTAAAATTGATATTAGGGAGACAAAAAATGCTAAAGCTATGAATCTCTTATATTACTCACTTGACCTAAATGAGTTCAATAGGATCTCTACATGTGACACCGCAAAAGAAATATGGGGTAGACTCGAAGTTACCCATGAGGGTACAAATCAAGTGAAAGAGTAAAAAATCAGTCTGATTGTGCATAACTATGAATTATTCAAAATAAAGTATGATAAAATAATTTTTGATATGTTTACTCGCTTCACTAATATTATTAACGGACTGAAATTTCTTGGCAAGATTTACACTAATGTAGAAATGGTATAAAAATTCTGAGTTGTATACCAAAAGGTTGGGAAGCTAAGGTCACGGTCATTCAAGAATCCAAAGACTTGAACAGGCTCAGCATAGAAGAACTTCTTGGTTCTCTCATGACCCATGAGATGAATATCAAGATGGACGATGAGAAGGACAACAAAAAGAAGAAAGGGAACGCCATCAAGTCCTTAACTCATGAAGAAGAATTTGAAGAAGACTCCTCATATGATGAAAATTAAGACATGGCTCTCATTACAAGAAAATTCAAAAAGTTTCTTAGAAATAAGAAATAAGGAGGAAGAAAGTTCTTCAAGAAGGAAGGACACCGAGGCGAGCCTACCAAGTTCAAAGGCGACTCTAGCAAGTTCAAGAACGAATTCAAAAAGGAAGAAATCATCTGCTATGAGTGTAAAAAGACTGGACATGTAAAAGCTGAATGTCTTCAGCTCAAAAAGAAATTAAAAAGGGCTTTAAGAAGGCCATGATTGCTGCATGGGGTGAGAGTGATGACAGCAGCTCTGAGGATGAAAAAGAAGAAAATGAAGTAGCAAACCTATGCCTCATGGACAGAAAAGATGATGAGGTAACTCCTAATCCTTTCTCCTGAGATGAACTACAATGTGCATTTGAAGATTTGCATGATGAATTGAGAAAAATGGGTGCAAATAATTCTGTTTTAAAAAAAACTAATTCTTTCCTCCTCAACAGAAATTGAGACATTAAAAGGTGAAAAATCTGCTTTATCAAAATAAGTTTCTGCTTTGAAGGAAGAAAACAAAATTTTGAGTGAAAAGGTTGAGGACCTCACAAAAATAGTTTACAAGTTCACTCAAGGAAAGAAGAATTTAGATAAATTTCTTGGGATGCAAAAATACATTTTTGATAAAGTTGGAATCGGGTAGAAATCCAAGAAGAAACAAAAATTCTTAAGCAACATTTTTGTTAAGGCATCATCTAATCATACAAATGCCACTTGCTTTCACTGTTATGAGTATGGACACATTGTCACACATTGTCCAAATAGAAATCTGTCAAATTACTCTGTCAAGAAGGCTTGGGTTCTTAAACAAACACACCCTCAATGATCTAACACAAAAGGATCCAAGAGAATTTAGGTACCAAAAATCAAAACTTGAGTCTCATTGCAAGTATGTCTCAAATCCTCATTCAAGGAGGGGATGTGGTATCTCGATAGCGCTTGCTCAAGACACATGACAAGCGATCAATCGATGTTTGCATCTCTTAAACCAAAAGATAGCGAATTTGTGACTTTTGGAGACAATAACAAAGGGAAAATCATAGGAATTGGCTGTATTTGTAAAATTCATTCCCCTTCTATTGAAAATATTTTACTTGTTGATGGTTTAAAACATAACTTTCTTAGTATAAGCTAACTTTGTGACAAATGCTACAAAGTTGTGTTTGATCATGCTAAGTGTGTTATTGAAGATTCAACCAATAACAAAATTATTCTTGAAGGTCAAAGACATGAAAATGTTTATACATTTACTTTCAATAATTTTTCTAAGAATGACACCAAGAGCATAACCGCCTTGAGTGACAATAGTTGGTTATGGCATAGAAGGTTTGGACATGCACACATGAACATGATTTTCAAACTTTTGAAAAAGAAACTAATGATTGGGTTACCCCAAATCAAATTTAAAAAAAACAAAGTGTGTGATGCATGTCAACAAAGTAAACAATTAGAAGTTCTTTTCATTTCAAAATTGAGGTTTCAACTTCTAGGCTATTACAACTATTTCATATAGACTTGTTTGGTCTAACAAGGATTTTAAGCGTTGGAGGCAAGAGATATGCCTTTGTTATTGTTGATGACTTCACTAGAAACACTTCGGTGCTATTCTTAGCTCATAAGAATGAAACCTTTGCCTCTTTTACAAAAATGTCTCGAAGAGTTCAAAATGAAAAAAGTTTTCAAATCACAAGTATCTGAAGTGATCATGGTACAGACTTTGAAAATAAAAATTTTGAAAAATTTTGTGATGAAAATGGTATTAACCATAACTTCTCTGCTTCTAGAAGTCCTTAACAAAATAGAGTTGTTGTGATGAAAAATAAAACATTAGAAGAAATAGCAAGGACCATGCTATGTGAAAATAATTTACCACAATACTTTTAGGCCGGGGCTGTCAACACCGCTTGCTTTATCACAAATAGAGTTATGATAAGAGCCTTTCTTAAGAAAACTCTATATGAGCTATGGAATGAAAGCAAACCTAACATCAGCTATTTTCGCGCTTTTGGGTGCAAATATTTTCTTTTAAATAACAACAAAAAACTTTTGGGCAAGTTCAACGCAAAATCTGGTAAATGTATTTTTTTAGAGTATTCTATATCTAGAAAAAGTGTATAGAATTTTCAACAAAAGGACCCTAGTTGTTGAAAAATCTATACATATTAGTTTTGATGAAGCTAACATTGGTTCTTCAAAAGACTTTTGTGAAGATAACTTGTTAGACTTAGAAAAAGGTATAGAAGATATCTTCATTAAAGAAAATGAAGAGCCAAATCAAGAAAAAGCTTCAAATCTTCAACAAAATGTAGTCCAACAGATTGCTGAATCTAAAAATCCAAAAAATTCAGACCTACCAAAAGAGTTGAGGTATGCTCATAGTCACCCAAAAGATCTTATCATTGGTGATCAATCGGAAGGTATCAAAACTCGTTCTTCTCTACACAATGTTTGTGGTAATTTAGCATTCCTTTCCCAAGCTGAACCAAAATATTTTGAGGAAGCCGAAAACTATGAGTTTTGGATCTTGGTTATGCAAGAAGAGCTAAATTAATTTGAAAAAAATAAAATTTGAACTTTAGTCCCAAGACCTAAGGAACATTCCATCATCGGTACAAAATGGATTTTTAAAAATAAAATGGATGAGAATGGAGTAGTTCTTATGAACAAAACTCAATTGGTAGCTATGGTGTTGGGATCTAAGGGTTTTAAAAATGGTTTAAAAATAAGGGCATTCAAAGATATTTGAAAAATATTTTAACACCTTCAAATTCAAATTTTAAAAATCTATTTTTTGTTGAAAATAGTGTCGCCACTTAGTTTTTGAGAAAAATTAAGCAAAAAGAAAATGGCTAACCGATTTTTAAAATGTTAACCAAAGAAAAAGGATTCGGGGGCCATGGTACGAATTGGGGAAGGTGTTAGGCACCCCGTTCACCCAACCGTAAGGTTGGTCTCTACTAATCATCATTGGTTCTTTATAAAATTTCTCAAATGCATGCAAATAAAGAAAATAGAGGCAAAGAGAGAACATCAAAAATCAAATATGAAAAATACATAACATATATACATAGCACTCTAAATCAAAACAAATAAAGGAATAAAATCCTAAGTCCTACGACATGCAATTTCCAATTAAAGAATACATGGAGTACACCGGCATACAATTTCATCAAAATAAACTAAATTATCAAAATAAAGAAAAATGCTAGAAGGTGTTAGAAATTACTTAATATGAATTGCTAATAAAATTACCTAAACCATCCTAAATGTGCATATAGAGAAAGTAGCCCAAAATATGCACAAACATGCATTTAGAGGAACATTAACATGGTGAGTCTTTAACACTAAATGTAAAGAAAAACTTAGTTAACAAAGAAAATAATGGTTTCATAACAAAGAAAATTTAAAGGTCTGAAGAAAATAAAGAAAAGAAAAAAAAAGTTTATAAAGAAAATCATTGTAAAATGAAGAAGTTAAAAAATGTTATTTAACTATTAGAAAAGAAAATCTAATTATTTATATTTTACATCTTAAAAGGGATAAAATAAAATAAAGAAAAGAAAAGAGAAGGAAACTATTATAACAAGAGAAAATTTATATTAACAAAAATTAACTTAATTCTTTGAATTTTTAAATCATTCAGATTTATGGTGCATCAGGTAAATATATCTATACTTTGAGTAGTCATCAATGAAACTGATGAAGTACTCAAAACCATCTCTAGCCCGGATTGTCGTAGGACTACACACATCAGAATGAACCAGCTCCAACGGTTCTTTAGCTCAATAGCCTTTGACCGAAAAGGGCCTCTTGGTCATTTTACCTTCTAAGCAAGATTTACAGACTAAAAGTGCCTCTACTTCCAATGAACTCAAAAGTCCATCTGCTACCAGTCTGTTTATCCTTTTTAGATTAATATGACCATAGCGTAAGTGCCAAAGAAACATTTGGTTCATTAAAGAAGGAAACTTTCTCTTATATGGTCATATAGATGTGTTATTTATTTTAGTCAGTTGCAGTGTAGGAGAAATTAGAGTAATACTATAAAGATCATTCACCAATGTACCAAAACAGATAACCTGTTTATTATCCTTAATAACCATAGAGTTATTAAAATAAACCAAATATCCGTCTTTACCCAATCTAGAAATAAAAATTAAGTTCCTTCTAATGGCAGGTATATAAAGCATTCTGTCAATATTAAAACCCGATCTCTACCAAAACTGAGAGTGACATCTCTTGCTGCAACTGTTGTTATCTTTGTATTATTGCCCATATACAGGTAAATATCTCCATCACTAAATTGTCGGGTTTCTTAGAACCCCTGCAATGAATTGCATACATGATTAGTGGCTTCCGTATGTATACACCAGGTACCGGTAGATAACACCGCCAAACATGTTTCCACAACTAGTGAACAGAAATTATCCTGTTTGTTCTGCCTACTGAGAAATACTAGACATAGCTTTTTTCAGTGCCGGGTCTAGTTGCAGTAAAAACATTTACCTTTCGACTTTTTCACACCAGTCCGTAGCCCACTAACTACCCTGGAAACCGTGTCTCCCTATTTATGAATCTTTTTCTTCTTTATGTCTTTCGGCCTAGAGGAAGAACTTTTTTCAGAAACAAATACATTTTCTGATATTGAAGTAATATCATTTGTAGTTAAAGGTATATCCAAGTTACATTTCTAGTTAACAAAATTCAGTCCCGTTAGTTTGTTTTCTTTAAGTATTAGAGCGAGTGGGTTGAAAGCCATTTTAATCATGAGAATCATATAATTAAAAAAAATCGTTAATTATGATGAGCAAAATCTTGAATTTATTTTAATTTAGTTCTCTCTACTATTTTAAAATTAATTCGCCAGCAGTCTGATAACTTGATAATAGCATGCTTCGATTGGAGAACGTCTACTATCCTTTATAAGACCAGACAGGTCAATTCTTTTTAATTTTACTATCTAGGCAATAGACCATGCCAAGTAAAATTAAATAGCTGACATAGTTTCGGTCCAGTATATAATAGTAGTGACTCGGATAGAGAAGATACTATTATATACAGCTAAGTGTTAACCATCATCTAATCCCAAATTAATTGCTTCACACTGAACCCTTCAGATGGAGAAGTGATCCACACTAACAATTATCCAGAATTATCCATAAAGGAGGTTTGTACTGGCGATACCGCAATTAATTTGTCCGATGGGGAAGAAGTGTTGGAACGCGGAACAAAAATTAAGAACCGGCGCCGTGACCGTAAAAAACGGCGCGTGCATTTTTCATGAAAAATGATAACATTAAACTAATATATTATTATTAAATATACCTTCAAGAAACTTGTTCAAGTTTCTTTGATGTAGAACAACGATCCGAGACAACCCAATGATCTTCTCACGTATATCCCGACGCACACGACGATCCCGGCGAGTGGGCACCGATCCGGATCTTCGTGTA